>CAJHUC010001657.1:0-69684 GCA_905146915.1 Ostreobium quekettii
GGGCTGTGCTTGTTCGCGTCAGTCGGCCCGTGCAACGATATCCCCAGGCGCGGGGAGCAGGCAGCCAAAAATGTTACAACAAAGAGAGCCACAAACACGCCAGCACAGTGGGGCATGAGTGCGACCCTACTGGTTTCCCTTGACATCTTGTCACTTTGCGTCAAATAACTATTCACCAAGAGGCATGTCTTCCACATATTCTTAGAAAAGTCAGGCGTACTATTTTTCTGTGCCGTCACAGTACGTTGCTAGTGGGTGTGGCCGCCCATCACTCGGATGGTACTCACAGTGCGCCTACTTGTCGTTGCTTCTACTTACTCGACAGTTTCTGGATATCGTACGTGTTTGCAAGCCGAACAGGATCAGAGTGACATAGTGGGCACAGTCGCTTTGAGAATTCCGGAATGCATTGACTTGATCGGCGACGTTGCTGCTCGGCATCTAAAAGCTGGACGCTGCGGCGAAATCGCAGGAATAGCCGTAAGAATGTGCTGCAAAGCAGAATTGTTGGATTTGAATTTTTCGATGACGCCGAGACACTGTTCTTGTCTGAGGCTGGTGACGTCAATATGATCGAATTCAATGAGTATGCTGCACCTTCCTTGAAGTTTGGGCTTCGTTGGAGACATCCCTGTGGAGCTTGACGGGATCCATAGACTTGGGCGGCATCAGGAAAAGGGACGAGGCCTTCGTGCGTGTACGGCTGGTCCTGTGCATGGGCTGCCTTGGGGCTTGCACTGGGGAGCTGTTGTGGCGAGTCACTCGAGCGTGTCTCGGCGTTGTTGTGGCTGGTTGCCCGAATGTGTCACGGCGCTGCTGCGGTTGGTCACTCGGAATGTGTCTCATGGCCCGTGCGGGTCCCAAACACCGAAACAAAACGTTGCGCTCCTCCCGAAAGAACACCGCTTGGATGCCCCTGTCGTCGCTGCCTGAGCGGCGCCGGAGGAGGTTCCGCCGAATTGGCTGACTGTATGAATCCCATGTCGTAATGCCGCCCGCCCGTCGGCCACCCGAGGCGGAAAGTTGGCCCTCACGAGCACCCCGGGCGTGGGCCGCCCGGTCCGGCGCTCGATCACGAGGCAACCGGCGCCCGCCCATCGCCATGCCAGCCCAGCTGTAGAGCCCCACGAGCGCGGGCGGCGGGGGGGGGGACCGCTTGGAGGTCGGTAGGAGCGGAGTCGGTGGAGAGCCGCGGCGGAGACCCATCCCAAATCATGCGGACATCGCGCGATGGCGGTGGCCGGGTCGGGCTTGGGCTGGCAGTGGCCTTCCTGCTCCTCTCGGCGCTCTTCTCGGGCAGGTGCCAGCGCTCGAGCGACGTCAGCGACGAAGACGTGGCCCTGCTCACAGAGGGCAAGCCGATAGTGGGCTTCCTGGACTTCAACGAGGCGCGCATCGTCCGCTTCGGCGTGACCAGCACCAGCACGGGCGACTTCCCGGACATCCTGATGACCCTCATCGTGACCAACGCGCTGGGCGACGCGGACATCCGCTGCTCGCCGTACAACTGGGTGCAACAGGGCCGGCGGGGCTTCCCGTGGGTGTCCACCCATCGCCAGGGCGCCGACGAGGTGTTCATGTCGTCCAAGACCGAGGAGTACAAGGCCGCGGTGATAGACGTGGAGGTCAATCGCACGGGGGTGACGGAGACGATCCAGGCGGTGGGGTTCCAGTGCTGGGTGGTGGGCGCGTCGCGAGCCGGGTCGGCGTTCGAGCTGGAGGCGGACGTGGCAGTGGCAGGGGTGGGGCTGATCGGCGACGAGCAGAAGGCTCTGAGGACCATATTCGCGGACTGCTGCGCCAAGAAGGGCGCGTGCAAGAACTGGCCGCGGAAGGGGAAGAAGGGCATCAAGCTGGAGTTCGACCTGTGCCACGTGCAGGGGAACATCTGCGACGTGAAGGGGCGGCTCACGCGCCTGAACATGGACGGCTACGGCCTGGGGTGCGAATTCCCGTCCAGGGAGTTCAGTGTGTTCGAGGACATGCGGAAGCAGGAGGTGGGTCGCAACAAGTTCACGGGGGACATGGCGAAGGTAATGGACGCCCTGGCGACCCTGGTGAACCTGACACACATCAACGTGCGCGATAACAAGCTGTCGGGCACGCTGGCCAACAGCAAGGGGCTGTGCGAGATGACGGCCTCCAGGCTGCAATTCCTGGACGTGCAGAGCAACCCGGTGCACGGGCCCATTCCGGAGTGCCTCATCACTTCGGACAGTCAGCTGCTGGACGTGATCCTCAGCAAGACCGACATCTCGGGCACCATCCCGGACGTCTTCGCCGCCGAATCCAACCTGCAGGTAAGGCCCGAAGCAACGGCACCAGCGTAATCGCGCCCATCATCGCTTTGCGGGTGCAAGGGCGGCGTTTGGCATGCGTTTGCGATCGCAGTGACCGGGATTTTGTGCGCACGTTACAGGCGTTCATCGCAAGGGACGCCAGGCTGTTTGGCAAGGTGCCTCCCAGCCTGGCGAACCCCGAGCAGCTGACCTTTCTGGAGCTGGGGGCGAACGAATTGACGGGCCGCTTCCCCGATGGCGTGGAGGAGCTGCCCAACATCCACACACTGAGTCTGCAGAGAAACAAGATCTCTGGCCTGCCCAAGGCTTGGAACATCGCGGACCGCAATAACCCCACAACACTGAAATTCGTAGACTTTGGCAGCAACAAAATCCGGGGCAAATTTCCCCTGATGCTGGCGACTGTGGAGCACATGGACTACCTGGACCTCTCCAGGAACAAGCTGAAGGGAACGCTGCCTGACGCCCCCGGCGTGTTTCCCAACATCTATACATTGAAACTTGCCAACAACAGGTTCCATGGAGCTATTCCAGACTCGTGGGGGGCCATGGGCATGTTCCAGGTGCCGCCAGCCATCGATATCTCGGGGAAACTCGACCTACGTAACAACAGAGATTTGTCTGGCGAGCTGCCTGACTTCTTTTACCCAGATGAACTGCAGGGCAATGTTCCGGAGGTGCGAATAGACAAGACGTCTATCGCGTGCGACGTGAGGGGCCCCTCACCGTATGTGACCGACACAGAGGAATGCAAGGGCGACCCTGCAGCATTTGGGGCGCGGCGTTAACGTTGGCGCCTGGGGAGGTGGGGGCTAGTCCAGTGTAGGAGTTGGTGGGAGGATGCTTAGGTCAGATGGGGAGAGAGCTATTGTCGCACGGTTATTCGAATTCCTGTATATTTTATGTTGTGGTCTTCTGTGCACCTTTTGTCTCTGAGTGGCCATTGCCAGGCGGCCAGTGTGGGAAAGTGCTGACATTGTGCATTCATGATTGGGCTGTCCCAAGCTGGAAATAATTTGTAAATGGCCACGATGCAGCGATTGGCAATTTTTTGGCAGAGAATGAGGATTGATTATCACTGGACGATGTGTACCAGGAGGCAACATTCCGCATCGCCCTGTGGTTTGATGTGCATTTGAAGTGACTGTACTTGTGGCCACCTGTTGTATATGTCCAGCATCATGAAGGTAGGTCTTTGCCAAAGCACTTGTGAACTAGTCTCCCGCTCCTGGAAGTCAAAGGCTGCAGATTCCAGATATGGGCTACGTCCTGTTGGAGACTTTCCAAGCATGTACCACAGTTTACACAAATGCTTTGCCCCCAAGGTGAGCCCAAGCCCCTCTTCAACTGTGTACATACATCAAATAGGCCTCAGACAGCCCTTCCACCTCAATTGTGGCGAAAGGTGGACCATGATGTGGACAATGCTCCAAGTACACGGGGGCACAGCTGCCATCTCAACACGACTGTGCCTGAATTGCGATGAAGGGTGGAGCAGCGTGCCAACTGGGACTCTCAACAACGCTTAAATGACATATGTAGGTGCAGTGCTTGATGAGGCCGCTGCAATCCGTTGGAGGCATTGGCAACTGGATGTGGACAGTGCTCCAATTGAGGGTGGATCACAGCTGCCACTTAGACACACCCCTGCCTGAGGACCCATTCTGTCACAAAGACAGCAGGTTCCCGCTCTTTAGTTAACCCTGCGGCGGCAAACGCCGAGCCCGGCCAGGGGATTTGAGCAACATACATTCCGAACAGCACCTCCCCACTCGCCAAGCTCCCAACCAATGAATTCTGCGATGCCCACCTTGGTAACGTCCATGTGTATCCCTGTGTGAAGGCGCACCGCATGCATGCCACACAGACTGCCTCGTTCCAATCCGATCGCGCGTCAAATTGACGAAGCGAGCAGCGATCGTTCACGGCGCGTGAAGATCCCGCACACCGAGCGCCCCTTGGTCCTCGGCGAACCGCTGACGCCTTTATTGTGGCGCTCTGCGCTGTGCAGCCTTCGTCTCCGCCCCCGAACTGGGCATTGTCTTGTGCCTGTGCCGCCGTTCCACTGCTCTTCACGCCATCCTGTTGATCAGGGCGTGGCCGCGCGGGAGAAGGCAGGCGCGTGTTCCCGCCGCTCGCGCGGCTGTCGCAAGCAGTCGTAGTCGACCTTAGATTATCAAGCAGCCAATCAACGCAGTGGTTGCCGTGTGAATGAACTGGCCGTCCACTGACAGGCAATGGATCCGCCGGATGCTCCAGTCCGGAAAGGGGTGGGGGGTGTACCTGGTTGGCAACAACTTGTCACAAGTGTTGAACATCCTCAACCTCGTTCCAAGGCATACAGGAACCTTCATAACATTTTCTCTTTTTGTGCTTAGGAGTGCCCCTCTCGGACATCGAATGCTCATCGGTCACTGATGTTTTCCTTCTTCTCTTACTGTTTGGGACTCTGCATCGTTCTTTGCCAAAAAGGGTACCATTGTGCTTCATGGCTTGTGGGGGAGCTCCTCTAATCGTATCATAGTGCAACACATTCGGAATAAAAAAGTATGCAGGAGCAAAGGGAAGGGAACGAAGTGGATTGAGGGTGAGGTTTGTCCCACTTCAGGGTGAATGGGTTATACATAAGGCAACCCTCCACAGTGCATATCCACAGATTGTATTTATCATACAATGACAAAACACAACACGCACGTGCGTGTACCCCCCACGTAAATGATCAGTGTTTACGCCGTAAAGACCAAGCATGAAGGAAGCCGTGGAAGCAGAGGTTGAGACTGTTTCTAGAAAAAGAATGAAGCCGGTCTTTCAATGGTCCACTCCTCCAGAGCGAAGTGCGCCACAGTCTTGGAAAGGTAGCAGGGCGGGCGAACTGGACAGATGGGACAACAAAGACGAAGGGAAAGTGGATGCGCGCCACATATGGGGTAGAAAAGACATAGACAGAAAATTGAGGGAGAGGTGATCATCCCTGCGTTCATTTTGTGTTCCTTCATGATGGAGACAAAGGGGCAAGAAGGATCATCATGGGAGAGAATATGTGGGGTCCTTTCCCTCCTTGTGCTCCTTGTATGTCGCCTTGCAGAAGATCAACAGAAAGGTATTCCCTCCATGTCGTGAGCATTCTTCGCTCCCCCAGCCAGCTGGGAACTGGACGGAAAAGCTTACAATGCTGGGTCTGCGGAACAACATTATGACCAGGGGATCGCCGAGCTTTTATTTCTGTCGATGACGTCTCATGGTTGCCGTGGCCCATTGCCAGGTTCTCGTCAGGGAGCGCCATGCCCGGCCCTGCTGGCCAGTCTTGGTCAATTGTGACAAACATGGGATAAATGGCGACAAAGAGCTGTATTGTGGGTAACACAGTGGGTCCCATATTAATAACACAGTACTGTTGGCGGATAGGCTTTGATGAACCAACAGGTCTGGGTAAAATCTGTCCAAAACACCCCCAGAAATCAACTGATCAATGGGAGTTTGATCACTGGCACTTAGACTAATGGCGGAGAGCTCAACTGTTAGTCTTAAATGCATTTGTCCACTTGGGAGAACCCTGCGTGGCTGAACTTCCTAGGATGGTGAGGAGCTCGAATGAGTAGGGCGGCTACAAAATAGCTCAATGAGATATGCGTTGCTGCTTGAAATCGTTAGCCACAGTCCTGTTCAAATTTGAAAAGTGAACAGGGTTGAACGGATAGTGTAACGGATCTCAGATTTGCTTGGCGTAAACAAGGGAACTAAGTGATGCATTGCAATGCCTGTTTTAATAGGGGCATGAGGAACTGATGCAAATCCCGACATTGTCATGGAACTTACCATGAGTCGACCCATTGGGCAGCATGCATACCCGGATGAAGGTCCAATTGTCAACCTAGCATATGCTCCCATGCCATGCACGGCTGGTACTGCCTGTTGCTTCAAGACAATACCTTCATCGTAGTAGTTATGCACAATGTAATTTTGATGGAAATGGACGCTACAGATGGGAGATCATCCAATTGGCTCTTAATTCCGGAATTGGGTGGGAGTGTCAAGGGTTACCACGGAAATCGGAAAAGAACTCTGGCAGATGTGCAAACGTGAAATCTGGATTGCATCTAGTTTCGTGGACATATCGCAGAATTTTCTTCTGTTTCCTAGTGGCAAATCACTGCAGGATATCATTTCCAGAGCAGAAAAAATAGAACTGTACTACAATCAACACCACAAGGAGATCCAATGTGTACGGACTGCTTGTAAATCTGCCTGCAGATTGCGATCTTTCAACTTCATTCTCGGTGAGAAAAGCTTGGGGTCGAGACGTTCTGGCCGGCATGAAACTTGACGGCGACAACATTGATGACTGCAGGACGCCATTTCATCTCTATTGGCACATCCGCATCCCCCCGGCTTCCGTCAATTGCGCCCTACAGCCCATCCAGACTGTTGTGCTCGGTTGCCTTCGGCGTGGCGTCGCGGCGCCGGCCGCTGAAAAGCTGGGAGGCGACCGGGCGGATATCCCAGAGCGCGCTCTGCAACGGACACACAAGGGCAATCACCAAGCTGCAAGCAGCCATTTTCATTGCTGCCACCCAAGAGCAGCACAGTGTTTGCCTGCCGCGTTCAAGGCGATGGCGGGTGCGATTTCATCCACAGTGTTCACCGGATGCCAATCTACACTTACATGACACCGCGTTGTCTGCATGTACCTTTAATGGCCAGCTTCTGTCGGAAGGCCCTCTCTAGCTTTGTAAACTCGTCCAGCGGCGTGTCGGAGGGGAAGAAACTGCCGGCTGCAGGGGTCCCGCTAGACTCTTGCGCCATCGCTGTTCCAGCGCCTCTGGGGTTTGAGTCCCTTGGTGTGCCCAGGCCTCCCGAGTGACGGATGGGCCACCGGCGATTCGCCGCCATTTTTGGGGCGAGAGAAGCCGGACCGCCGTTTGCCAGGTGGCCCTGCCCTGCCCAACGCTTCTGCACGGGTCCGCAAGCGGAGAAGAGCGATGACTCAACGTCTTCCATCAGCCAGGATATGCCTTCGCAGTGCCCGCCAGAGGGGTTTCAGAACTTGGGATCCAACCAATCTTTATGCTATTGCTCGTGGACAATCAATGCTCTTGCAGCAATTCGGCATCATGCCATGATCAGGCAATTGGCGTGGGCATGCTTCAATGGGGTAGCTACCCAATATCTATAGAGAGCGTGGTGAATTAAGTAATTTCACGCCAAGGAAAAGGGGTACAACAGGCCGCACGGAGGTGCGTTTTAATTGGCGCGCCATGGCGCATTCAAATACACATGCAACACATATGCAGAAACGTACAAGACAAGGCATGGCTGGTGGAATTCATTGCATATGCACACACCGTACGGTGTGGCCCACATAACGAAGTCCCGCGCTGTTTTTAGACCTCTCAATTTGTTTCATTTTCTTCACGCATCCTCGTTGTCCACACAGATGTGGGGTGAGCACAGAACAAGAAGAGGCACGAATTGTGATATTCCTAGTCGCCTGTTTTGGCCAAGCTAAACGGGCGACTCCAGCGATCTGATAGGCTTGTCGGCGAGCAATGCACGAAAAAGTCCTTTTGCAGGAAAGCCCATTTCCGTTGTAGAAATTTCCATTTCTGGGACGCCAATTGACAATAAATGACGCTTTCTGGTACACCACTGGGACGCTTACTCAGGCATTCGCTTCCCAGGAAGCGTTCCGGTGGCGTCCCAGTAAGGGCAATTTATGGTAAATTGGCGTTTCCAAAATGTCCATCTTCACTAATGTTTATCAGTGCTCCTACCAGCCTTCTTAACAGCCTCGTTATTCAGTTCTTGCTGATTAACGCTGGTTCTTCCGGGAGACGTTGAAGATGTCCCTGAAGCACTATGATTTGTGGTGGACAGAGAAGACGACAACTCTTCACCGTCATGAGCCTCATGAGCGGCGCCCTCGGGACATAGAGGCTCTTGACTTGTCCGGCCCCCGCCAGGTTTAGGTTCTTGGGTGTCTCTACTTCCAGTCTCGGACTTAAACGACGTCATTATAACTGAAATATCGCGCTTCGCCACCTGATCGATGTGGTAGATTGTCACCAACACGTGAAGGGTGTCTGGCGTGATGCACCAAGCTGCGTTCCACACAAAGTAATCCAGCACAATCTTTACAGTTTAATGACGAGATGCATCTTGCGGGCGCCCTTGCGGTGCATCCAGACAAAGGGCGTGGTGTTGGGCGGCCTTATGATTTAATTAGTGCGGTTCCCAAGCTTTCTCTTCCTCAAATAGTGAAAAGTAGGCTCGGCATCAGCGGCAGTCATTTCCTGGAAATGGCTCAACACTTGCCTCAAGAAGCTGCACCGATACCCATTCAGAGCTGGCAGCCTCTCAGTGTTGAATTTCGAGGCAAGCGTTTCACACGCGTGCCCAATTCGCAGAGATATCCAATCAGATCACCTGGATCGATTTCTTTCGCCTCCTGTTGGACTCCATACGAAACGCGGCATACTTCCTCAGCTCGTTCCGCACCACTCGGCCGAAGCGCGTGGCGTCGCTTGCTTTGAGGGCGAGGATCTCGCTTTTCTCCGATGTCACAATTGTCGTGGTGTGGAGCGCCGAGTCGTCGTACCAATCCTCGTCAGCTTCATCCTTTCCTTTGACTGCTCGGGACTCCTATGCAGTGAACAAGCACCGTATAATGTCTCCGCAATCAAGCGAAATTTACTGAAATGTGTATAAATCGCATAAATACGCTGCAATTTATTGTGCCGAGGCGCACTTTTTTGATACTACGCCATGTGAACTAGTGTCTGTGAATGCTGCAATATACAAGTGTGCGCAAGTGACCTGGGCACAAGTACTAACTTTGGTTGTTCATTCAACCGCATACAACCGGCAAGCAATCCACGGAGTTAGACTCCACTTTGATTCAGGTCTCATGGGCGTACTCCCAGCACAACTGAGTAATTGTGTATAATGCTTTGTGGGGACCGTTTTATAGAAACAATAATGAGAGTAACCATCATTCACTTCGAAGGGGAAGGGAATGCATCCACCTCCGCCGTGTGCTAGGGTATTTCGACTGAGACAAAAGCGAGAAAGTTTTGGCAAAGCGTTTAATACAGAGTCTGAATTTGGTGCGCCAACAGCGTTTATTGGGATCGTTTTATTCATTACAATCTTAAATGTGTAATTTCAAGCTGCCTGACTCAATCCCATATTGCAGGTCGCTCCAAAGTTCTTCACTGGTGCCGTTCACTGGGGAATGAAGGAAGCACTGCACAAAGTACATGGAAAGTACAATTGCGGCGTTCTTTTGCTCACGGTGCTGCTGTGGATCCCGAAGATTCCCTCCCCAAAGATTTCGCCCTTCCCCAAAGCCATTATCGGCTCCACGTGGGAATGTTCGTGTGCATCTTGGGAGCGGCCCTGTAGAAAATGCTAAAGTTTAGTGCTGGTTAGTTGAAGGAGCAGTGCGCCATTGATTGTTTTGTTAGTACACATGAATGCCTATAAATTCTTTTTGAAAATTTGATGGCATTGGCTTGATGTTCCTGGACGCCGCCAGGTAATTGATTCATTGGTAAACAGCGTTGGAGCAGCGCGTGCAGGTTAACGTCGGTTGGTCTTGATGCTATTGCGGATACTTTCTGAGCGTTGACATGAGGGAATTGCTACTAAGTTGCTACTCACGATTCACCCATGGCAATGCGCAATTGCTGCTGGAGCGAGATCGCCATAGTGTAGAGATTTACCTCGCACGCACAAGCGTGTTCGCTCTTCAGCGTACGGCAAGGCACCATTTGTATTTAAACAACTATCTTAAGCCAAATGACGTTCGCAATGCTCCCTTCCTACAAGAACAGGGGCACGTATGCAACTCAATTCAGCACACTGATTCGTTCACCGAAGAACTGCCACGCATGGGGGATTGAGATCCCTAAGAGGCACTACATCGACCAGATTCAAGCCGCCGCAATGGCAGGGGCTTCGAAAGGCCGTCACCCGTCCAGCGAAACGCACTGCCTGTGATCCTCTACCACACATTCCACTGGCGGTTGGCCCACCCCCTACTGTCTTTGTTCCATGTTTAACTCGGGCTGAACTTCGGCGAATCACATATTACCAATACGCCCCTCGCACTGCGATCCTGCAACAGACCAAGACCTGCGACCTCGGGCGCACACGTGCGGCCACTCTTTGCGGCCAACGTACATTGGATCGGCACCGACGGTGCCGGGTTTTTACCACTACCGACCCGCAGCCCATTCTGCCGCCCAATCTCACGTTTTCCGACTCGTCTCCAAGAGCCCCGGATGGCTTGGCCGGCATCGACATGTGCCGCCTGAGGTACCGCCCCGCCGGTGAGGACGACTCGTGCTTGGCCAGCAGCTTCGCCCTCACCGACTTGACCGCCGCGTGGCTGGATGCCCGAAAGAAGTGCTGGCCGCCAGCGGGGTGCGACGTGCTGTGCATCGCGCACCTCCTGCCGTTCCCCAGCACCATCACCTCGCCCTCTCGAACCTGCCGTCCATCAGAGGCGATGGTGTGAGCCATGCCCCACAGCTTGCCCTCGTTAACAACTCGCTGCCAAGGAAATTTTACAACCAGTAGAAAACATCCTGTTTGCGATGCCAATTGGGATGCCATTTGGCACATATTGATGCCGTCGCAGCCGCTTTTGTGCCACCGCAATCACTGTGATTGCGTCACTTTGTGTCAGAATGGCATCGCAGTTGGCGTCGCAAACGTGCCGTTTTCTTCCAGTGTACCCTCCCTGCAGAACCTCAGGACCATAGAATTCTGAGAGGCCATGTGATATTCCATCATTCGGGGTCCCCTTGCTTGCAAGCAGAATGCGCGGTACTGCTCAAATTCCGGGAAATTAAGTGGAGATTCAAAGTCCTTGAGACCATTTTGGACTTCGACATAACATGTAATTGCCCAGGCAATAATGTCTATCGTGTTGTTACTCGCATTCGTCATTCAAAGCACCTCAGCCATTATATTTGCAAGCAATTTTGTTAAGTAGCAATTTTGTAGCATTCTGTATTTCTGATTCCCTGTGGGCTCAATTTTGATTTTGTGACCGAGAAGAATTTAGGGCCATTAGGAACCACTAATTTCAGCTGCGAATGAAAGTAGCTCCATGTTTTACACATTGCCTTGTTTGCGCGCCGCGACCGTGGAGAGCCTCACCATGTACAGGGTATCCATTTGGTCTCCCTCGCTCACAACCACCTTGTCCTTTTCCAGGTGCAGGACCCTGCAGAACACGGCGAGGCTGACCAGTTTGTCGGAGGGCAGGTGCTTGAACGGCGGTATGCCCCTCAGGAACGCCACCATGCCTTCCAGTTTCGTGGACTGGATGGAGCGCACCTACTACCGCACCCACATCGCGCAATGTGCGCAGTCAGGGGTCCGGCATGGCTGTCCATTTGACGGTGCGGAAACCCGGGGTAAAAGCCCATTCATAAATGCCATCCGCTATGCCATTGACACCAACTGGTGCCATGAAAGTTACTTGATGCCATCGCAATCAGTGTGGTGGCATAAATTAGTTCCGAAATGGCACCGCCATGGACATGCACAAAAAAAGGTGGTTCCGCCATTGAAATGTCGAGGGGGTGATTAACAATGACGGCAATGGAGGCCGTATGTCGCCACAAGATTTTTGTCCACCAGGACCTCACTGCTACCTCTGGATGGTCAGGTTCCATTTTCATTTCAAACTTTTTGTTTATCAACAATGTACATTTTATTGATTGAAATCATGTAATTGCATTTTCCTTGCCGCGTTACACCTCTGAATCTCGTGCTTTCCATTGTACACATTACCTCTGGAAACCGCCTGCATTCATAGTGCAATGCATCGAACTAAATGTCCACGCTTGTGATCAGTGCAAATCTATTACCTAACATATATTGGAGCAAGCGCACGCCTGTTGAGCGCGCCCCTTTGAGAACAAAATTCTCTGTTGTTGCTTCGATTGCTCCAGCCCTCATTCAATGTACTACACCACTGGTCACTGAAATTTGCACCTTTCTGCATGTATGCTTTACCTTTGCTCATGCCCCCGTATATTTTTATATCCGTTGCATGTCAGTATCCAGCATGCAACTCTTCCAGGAAAGCTCGTTCTAACATCCTTTCAGGGAAATGGTACAAGTAAGTACAAAATTTACCAAAATTACCCGTAATGGCGCGGGATTTCCTATTGCCAGCACATGCGCACGCACCGCCATGTCATAGCAGGCCCTCGTGATTTTTAGGAGGTGCACTCCTTCATTTGGATCTCTGTCGATTTCGCTGCCCTCGAAGCCACCGCTGCTCGACAATCGCACGCGTCCGCTGGAGCTTGTGGACCTCATTAAGTCGCTTCCCGACGAATCTGATATGCGATCTGGCCTCAAGTTCTCTTTAAGAAGATTTGATTGCGCTCGCTCGAAGAAACCTGAGGGTGTGTGCGGAATGGGGCGCATGTCAGTTTCGATAAAAGCGACGACCACTGGACAAGTTATGCTGTTGGTTCTCTGATAGAAATGACGCCCAGGTTTGCCACATTAGTGGGAGTCTGTCTTACACGTTTATCGCCATGTGACCACCAGTCCATCTGATAAGCCGAAAGCTCAATTGTGTGGAAGTTGCCATCTTTTGAACTAAAAATGGGTCGCAGGAAGAGAAACGCGGTTTGCCCGAGGTAAGCAGTGATGCGAATGATTCTGGAACTGAGGTGTGCAGTTCCGCAGTGGAATTTCATTCATGAATGTTGGTCGACACCCATTGCACAAACCCTATCTAGAAACAAGAACGCCGTATTTATCCACAGTCCTCCGTGCTTGCAACAATTCAATCAGCCCAGACTGTCAGTGAGGGCGCGTCGACAGATGCATTAAGCACTCCAACAATAGGCCTCAAGTGGACCTGAGTGGGTTGGGATTGCACTTTCGATACGCGCGACTCACTGCTGCTGTCGGCCACCACGGTGGCTGTCCTCTTCGAGAGCCTCTGAAGCAGCGCGAGCTCTCCAATGCTGTCGCCCGGGCCAAACACGCGAATGACTCGCCCGAACTTCTCCAGAAGCCCTTTGACATATCCGTCTCCCGATTCGCTGACATCGTCGCAGTCAGAGGGGCAGGCGCGGCTGGAGCGCCGGCTGGCAGCGCGGCGACGGTGGGGGAACCGGCGGAAGCCATCCGCCAAAGGTCGGTTCTGGACATGGCGGGTGGTGCAGGCTGTGAAACGTCAGATTTCGGTTTTATGCTCAAGTTAAGGAAAGGAACTTGTTATGCATGCGAATTGTTCTGTAAGGCGAATTCGGAAAACTAACGGCGGAATCGATTCTCATATCTAACAGATATCTGTTAGTGGCGGCTTTGGGGATGATTTGGGTGGGGTGGTGATATACGCTCCGGAATTTCATAGTATGCATTTTCGGTATCTCTGGCGCACGCTGGTCTAATACGACACGCACATTATGGAGGTTATACTGACGGATCGGCTGAAGCTGGAAATCTGCAAGGGAACACACTGCATCGATTTTGGGGCCCCCCTGGCTCCACAGGTCCCCTTCTTCCCTTCATCACCAACTTCCCCTCGTTCCCCAATACACCGAACAAACCAAAACACCGAGAACACGTATTCCACTTGCCGGAGCCATTTCAAAGAGGAAAAGACGATAGCACCACGAGGTGCCATGAAAAATAGTTCAACGCCCACGCAAGCGCACGCGCAGCGCTGTGTACCTGATCTCCCCCATCATCTTCGGAACAGATGTACTCTCCCCCCTCACTGCACGTCTCCTGCGTCTCGATGGACATTGTTTCAAGAGTCTCCGAAGTATCCTGGCAAGATCGGAATTCGGAGGTGCCGGCGTCCGTGTGGGTGTCGGTGGCGCCGTCCTCGCGGCCCTCTCGCTCCTGGAAGCGTATGCTGCCCTCTCGCCTCTGGCTGGAGCCGAATCCCTTCTTTGAGCCGCCCCCGCGCAGTTTGTTGTTCACAATCTGGAAACCATCGTTTGGCATGCGTTGGCAAGTTTAGCGCATTGGGTGTGCCAGAACCTGCACGGTTGGCCTTTTGGCCATTTGGGTGACATCGCAATTTACTTTTGCAAATGGCGGCACGTACTCTTCGCAAAATACAAGTCCCAAGGATAGTGCCGAGATATTAGTATCGATTTTATAACAAATGATTTTATGCTCCAGATCAGCCAGATTGCAGACCCTACATACGTCGATAATTTGGAGAACTATGTAGCGAAGCACTTGGTGGGAGTTATAAGCACTAATATCCATGCACATTGCAGGTTAATAGAATTAATGAGGTGCTGCTCATGTCCTCAATAAACAATCTCAGTTAACAATGAGATTGAATGGTAAGGGGTTACGCTCCCGTTTCCTAATTGACTCTATTGCATTGCAGACTCAAAAGTTCAGAGGGCGAAAGCATTTAGATTGATATTTGCTGCTGGGGATGGCCTCCACATCAATTGAAGTGCCATGTGTACACAACGGCCAGCATATAATGGCGAACACGTGGCAGGCACACGAGTAAGAAATCGGCCAAGAAAAAGTCGACGGTTTCGAACAGTGTAACATCGTGTAGAACCGCGCCAAAACATGTAAAAAACATGTGCACTCACTCAATCGCTGCTATACGGAATGATCTCACTCTTATACGATAAATAAACGAACGCAAGCGATTTAAAATGCTTTCTACATGATTTCCAATCATTTTGCACTGTGTGCGTTTTTGAAAACCGTGTATTTTGGCCATTTTTCACCGGTGGCAACAGAGAACCTGAAGGAACAATTCTACAACTTCGAATGTTGCGCACTAGGACGGCGCTTTGCCCCTCACCCGCGCAAGTTTCCTGGAGTCCTTCCTCATAAGCTTCTTCGGGGGGCCGCTGAGGTGCACCTGCTTGGCAACCTCCTCCAGGACGCTGTTCAGGTCCGCCCGCTGCCCCATTTCCGCCAGCAGCCTCGTGCTCACTTCGCTGGGATTGGTAGACCCTATGTCGGCCAGTAGCTTCTTGGTGGCGTCAAACGGGGAGGCGGGGCCGCTGGAGGTGGATGCCATCCCCGCCGCCAGGTCGCCTCCACCCGCCGCTGCGCTTCCGTGCCCCTCCGCTGAAGAAACTCGCCGAGATACCGCGATTGGCGTAACGCCACCTGGCCGCGATTGAATACATTATGCACGCGGCACTTTTAACAACAATTTTCATGCGTGCGAAGAAAGTTTTCATTTGTGAAATTGCACAAATAAGTGCTTCAAGTAAAGGAAAATGTTGTATCGCATGAACACGGGACTTTCGAGCAGCTTGAGGTGATCACAAATTGCCATCATTACGCAAGCCTTTCGCACCCATTGATCCCCCGCGGCTCGTGAAGGGCCCGGTGGGCTCGAGGATGGGTGCTGCCTCTGTCGGGTCATCTGCTCTGTGGCTGACTTGAACGTCTAAACCTGCCCTCGCTGTGAGAGCGGATGCATCCGTGGCCGGAGACTGCGTGTCCGATTGAGTTGGCTCGCTGATTGGAGGCGGCGGGCCAGGTGCAAGGCTTGGCTTGCGTGCGAGTGTGGGTGAGGCAACTTCCCTGATTCCAGGATCCCTTGTGCTGGAGTCGCCGCGTGCATCTCTCGGGGCGTCTCCGAATGTGTGCTGGCGCCACCGCCTTGCCGCAGCGGGCCCAAGGAGCGCCTCCATGCCTGAGAGAAGTTAACAACTGGTAAATGAATGTTTGGAATTGATTTTTATTGTTATTTCTGTTATTGAGCCTCAGGAGTAGCTCATTCCTGACTAATGAAGCAGCACGCTCGTGTCTGCTTTTGCGAATTTCTGGGAATATGTGTTGTCTCAAATTTCTCCATTCACCCTGAAGGGCCTGGCAGGGGTGCTGAAAGAAACCTGGCACAAAATGATCACAGAAGCGTTGGATATTGGCCGATTTATGTGCCTTTGTCAGCGAGGCCCATCGCTACATTCATGCATTGTTAGAGCAGCACGTTCGAGGCTAGGGAACATGCGAATTGGTAATGTTCTGCCAGCTCTCAGCGTCGAACAGCCTGGCCTCCATGGCTGAAGGTGCCTCGTGTTCGTAGTGTCCATGGCGGCGGATTTTTGGGATCTATTCCATCAAAATCACAACCACTGGGTGGCAATATCTTTGCGTGTCACGTGGAGCAGATTTGTATTGTATGGTTATCGTCTATAGCCAGCTAATTGGCTATATTTTGATGCAATCGAACGATGAACTGGCGGTCTTGTCCTGCTTGAATAATTGGACATTTTCAATGAGGATTGACTCCGGTAAAATATCAAAACGTTGGCATCACAATTCCAGTGCTTGCCCAGCTGAATCACATAAAGCTATATGAGAAAGCATTTCCGTGCACTTAGAACTGTTTTCGACCGGAATTTTCACACGCCGCAAATTTTGACTTGAACACCAATTTCTGCGATTAACACAGAGCGAATTTCCCAACCAGTTAGCTCTTTGGGCTGCTCGTCCTTCGCCGCTTGCAATTTCCTGTCCAAGAAGTGTTGTCTCCATTTAGCAGCGCACACGGCTGCCAGAGGGCTCAAGCTCTCCGTCGATCCTGACGCGGGATCGCTGGCTTGTATTGTCGTGCGGGCCTGAGGAAGGCATGCAGATTTAAAGAATTTTGCAACCCGACTGAATAAGATTTTGAGCCTTGGTAAGTTCCCCGTTGCACGCGCACATTCGTGTTTTACCGCCCACTGCTGCCAGAATAATAGCGAAAATGGCATTAAGAGCATGACCAGGGCATCGAGATTCGGTACCATGGGAATGGTACAAAACATAGATACAGTAATCATGGCAAACTATAAAACAATTGACAACAGTTCGAAACTGTCTGAAACTGACAGCAAATGTTCCAAATGAAATGTGACAACTACAGCAAGAGTTATATCATTGTCAGGCAGGAAATCGCGACACGGTCAGCCACTTCAAAGTCGTATCTTCTGTGCCGCTTTTCAATTTATGTGATTGAATCTAAATGGAAATAAGATTCATTCTTCCACGAGGCTACTTACTATTCGGACAAATGGTGCAACGCGGGTGGCTGATTACGAAAAGTACATTCTATAGCCTCCACCAGCGCCCATGATCACACAAACACGTGAAGCAGCCTACACAGTAGCGTAATTCTGGCCTCTTTCTGTGGAGCAACAATAAAAATGTGTAAAAACGTATACAAGATCAGTTTTTACCGCGTAAAAACCAAGCCTGCCAGTATGCTGCCACAAAGCACTCGAACACAATGTTGCAATGTTCAACGCCACCTAGCCATCATCCTAGTTGTAGACATCTTCGGCGGAACTGCGCACCATTGGGGCGCCATGGCCATCGTCCACTGGCTGTAAAGTCTGCAGCAATCATTCCCAAGTAGCCGGAAACAATCCGAAAAACATCTTTTCAGGACAGATTAGTGCAAGAAAGTACCATAAAGTACTGAACCTTATATCACTTTTCCCCAAAACAGGGTTGAAATCGATCAAAACATTGGGACCCGCACCTGCTGAAAATACCTGGACACCCAGTACTGCGAATTCCTGTGGTTCCCCTCCGAGTTTTCATTCGCTCCCACCGGCTCCCCCGCCTCCGCCTCATCCTCCCCCGGCTCGACGACATTCGCCTCGCCGTCCTCCTTTTCGTCGCTCCCATCCGCGGGCCTCCCCGCGCCTTGCGGTCCCCCCTCGCTGCCCCTCGTGCTGCTCCTCGGGGGCTCCTCTCCATCCGCGCCGTCGCGCTCCGGCGGGGGTTCCATCATGGCCTTCGCCCGCGCGGCGCAGCGGCCGGACAGCACTACGTACATGCAGTCGCCCGGCTCATCCTCCTGGAATAGGATGGCACCTGGGTGGAGGTACACATGCGTCATGCCGCGGCACAGCTTGGCGGAAACGCCAGGCGAGAGGCTGCGGAACGCCTGGGAAAGGGAACAGAAAAAGGGAGTCGGCAGGCTGTGTTTGCGACTTTGGGGGACGCACAGGGGTAACGTGTGGCTGAAAGGGCGGTCACTTGTCGGGGCTCGGTGAATGCAACAGATGAGGTGAAGCGCTGGGGACCGGCCGGCGGTGCAGCTGATGTATATGGACTGATTATCAAATCAGTGCGTGCTTGAAATATCCAAGTGTCTGCTATTTCTATGAGGAACGGAAGCTCCCACCGCACTGACGTGTTGCCAATGGAACGGCAGAGCGCCCTGACGGCAGTTTACCACGGCTGCAGTACGCCAGCAATACAGAAGAGAAAACTGATCCTGTTATTCGCTTCCGCCAACCATTTGCAATCGCGTCGTCTTTGCATTCACCTTGACGCCCCCGAGGAGCTCCATTGTCGTCTCCACATCATCTTCAGTTCGGAGGCTGGGAGGCGTCTGCAACCCCCGTCTGCAGCAAGCCGTGCGAATTGCCTGCAGCGCCTCTGCGGCATAGACCTACCAGAAAAAACATACAGATACATCATACATACATCTGCATTGCGCCCTCTTCTTAAATACTTTTTTCAAACCCTCCCCCTCGTGAATCGCGCGTTCACAATCCACTAGGATTTCACCTTCTCCTGTTTTGTGTTGTGCACTGCAATTCACGTGGGAATTCACAATCCGGTGCCTCTTGGAGATGCAGTGGAATCTTTCTATGACTATATTCGATTTCACAAGGCATGCGGAATAAATGATGGATTTTCATGCTTCCCAGAGTATGACCACATAAATTCTGCACCCCAACGCAAGTGAAATGATGAAAGCTAAATGTAAATGCAGAACACAAGTCTGAACAGAAACCGGACTAAACTGTGCAGCACATTTCCTAATTGGCGTCGTTTGCAGACCGGCAAAATGTACATCCTCATGCTACGTTGTCCTCGACTCAAAATGGAATTTACGTGCAATGTGCGCCAGGGCCCCTGCCTTGTGTTTCGACTTCTCGAGGAAATGACTGAAGGTGCTGCGCTCTAGGGTCAGAAACTCCACCCCCAGCTCGCAAGCTACCACAGTCACGTTGCACCTCTTGTGTGCTGTTACGAGCGCCAGCTGTCCGGCTATGTCACCCTCAGAAATCCACCCCACGTGGACACCAAGATCTGGTTGCAACCAAGAACTGTGAGCAACGTTCTGCGTCTGGGCAGATGATTGAAGCTTTGGGCGCGCATGTGCCTGCGCCTTTGTCCTAAGCGAAAGACTTTGTGCATTGGAATTTGCTTTTATATGTTCGTTGTATTTAAGTACTTTAGTACTTGCTGCATTCCTTGAAACAAAATTACAATTGCCGATTTTTTGCATATTGCATACAACTTTGTAATCCACTCATGTTATAAATGGATCGATGCATCAGATATTTTGTTCCAGATTGTGCATTCCTAATTGCAGGGAATCTCACTGCAGCAATGAACAAACCTAAGCAGCTCAGGTTGCTTTGTTTGCTTTCAACCTTGTGTTCTCCCTGCAATTATTTAGAAGCATGCGGTGGTCAAATCTGTTTTTGTAAGCAATTTTTCAACGTGCCAAAACAGGTATGCAAACGCATCAATTCATGTGATTTCGGGCAACAACGTATTCGGTGCTAGTCGAAAGCCGGCTGGAACCATGCCTGTTCAGGAAACATTGGCGCCACATTGCAAACGACAACGAGGGCACAAATTTTGTACAACACGTGAATCTTTAAAACTGCTCCATCGCATTTCATTCAAAAGAATGCAATTTTTTCAATAATTTTAGTTTGCGTCCTCTGGCCATCATAATAAGATGTAGTCTGTGTCATTTTATGCTTCGGAAAATGGGAGGATGCAACGCCCCGGGGCAACCATGCATTGCGCAAATCAGTATTCCCTAATGAAATTGCATGTTTTGAGTTCAAACCACAATTTTGTGACTGGCACGCATAATATTCATGCACCAGACCACAAGATCTGTCAAAATTCTGGCATCTTACAAATGAGGCCATTTTTTAAATCGGCGCCCGCAGTTTCAGTAGCTTAGGTTCTCGAGTTGGGTTGCTCTCGAGGTACCCCGCAGGTGAGCAGTATTTTCGGTCTATTGGCCGACATTTTGCAGACATTACGATAAAGATAGTCTGCAAATAATCACAGCTTCTGAGCGCGTTTGGCACACGATTGGGTACATAAAAAGCTTTTGACTATGTCGAGAATACAATACAGTCATATGGGCGGTGCTGTCTGTTGTCAGTAAGTTGCCGCTAAACACATGGCAACAAGATTCAGCCGCTTGCGGCCTAATCCTCACACCAGGAAGCTCGGACATTAAGCTTGCATTGTCTTGGGCGCTGATGCCCGCGATTCTCCTGCGGTTGTGGATCTGTTGTGGATGCCTTTTGAACACCTTGCAGGAGCCTTGGAGAATGATGTACCTAAAACATCACGTCGCTTCGTCATGCTCAAATCTCTCGCAGATTTTCAGAGGCAATACCACAGGGCTGGCATTGCTGTCAGATTGTTCAAATCCATGCGACTGCCTTCAGCTCACCTGGCTTTCTTTATGACGCGTTGAATGGGATGAAATTTGTGTTCAATTTTCAGGCTTTGTATCTACGTGCAATACTAGCTCTGCATGCGCATTAAAGCGCGTTCTTGTTGATCTAGACTTTAGGCATACAAATGCACAAAAATTGGTGCCAGTTTGTGAACAACACTGTTCGCAGCGCTGATGCGCGCTCATGAGACACAAGTCTTCCGGCTCCAACCAATCTGTATGACAGCCGCCTTCGCGTCCACTCCTCCACGAGCCATTTCTTGCCGTGAGCCCAAAGCTTTGCAACCATCATTGATGATATCATTTTGAAAAAACGATAAGGAACAACTTCCAGGTTGTGTGGGAATGCCCAACATGGTTTGTTTCGCGTAGGAAACGTAGTACGTTTCCTACGCGAAAATGTACTGCATTTTCTGAGCACACATCTGGGGAAAATGATCCCATCTATGTACATGTTAGGCAAGCGAAGAAAAAATACTTCCCAGAATTGTGTCGAGCTATTACTGTTTATGAAATAAATAGAGATAGTTCTAAGAGCAAATACGCATTGATGACCGCGTGTTTGAACGAACAATTTCCACATTTCTGGTTTCTTCTGACCAGTTGCCAGAATTTTGGAAATCGAAGTACACTGTCGTGTCATATATTCTATATTTTTGCATCAGCTCTTTCATTGCATGCAATTCTGTACTGTGGTACATCTATTTCCAGGTTTATTCATCCATAATTTCTTCGCAGAAATGTTAACTTGCTGTGTGCGGCAAATGCCATCCCAATGGTCCCATGTCCGGAGTGTTTCCATTCTTCCAGGATGTGCTTCGTATCAAATGTGAGCATCCCGGGAAAGGGCAAGTACACGTCCGGGCAATCGGCAAACCATTGTGCTGCTGAGCACTGCCTGCCGCGGTGCATATCTGACAGAAATGGTGCAGTAATCTCTTCCGGAAGGTGAGAGGGAGCAACTAAAGCGCTGCAGGGAGCCAGGCTGGAATGAGGGCAGGGTCAAATGCAGTTCAGAGTCATGCGATGCATTTTTGGGTGCCGGAAACACGCTGGCACACAGCGAAATACAAAATCTTGTCCTGCACATGCGAAGGCCAGTGCAACAAGCCGCGGCGTACATGACATCCCGCCTGTCGCCCTCCCTCATCAACACCTTCCCCTCTTCTTCTCGATGGTACCCCAACCATCTGCATATGGTCTCCGCCAGGTCGAGACGAATTTGATACAGGAATCCCTGCGCAGCAGTATGAAACCACGGCGTGTTTTTATAATCAGCCATCAAATTTGACATTTGTCTTGGTTAACAAGTACACCTGGCTTCACGATTGCAAGGAGGGGTATAAAAAGTGATGCAAGCAATAATTTATGTACTGATGATTGCACCACATTTGTTGAAACAAGACTGTAAAGAAAGGCTGCATGTTCCCAGAGTGAGTCATTTCCAGATTTTGTATTGATAACGGAAAAGCAGATCGTATTTAGGTATTTACACCTTAAAATATTTTTTTAGTTTTTACACGGAAAACCAGGTAAAAATGCGTAATACAAAGTAAATGCATTTCCATGTACACAAGGACAGTACGAACAGACTTGGCGAGTCCGGGGATTGGCAGTCAGACGCCCTGGAATGGGTAGAAAACGGACTTTTGTTGCATGCCGTCGCTGCCCTCGCCGAGGGCGAGGTGGGCAGTTTGTTGCGGGTGCTAGATATGGCGAAGGACTGATCACAGTACGCGACTTTCATCGTGTAACCTGGGTGTCCCAGCGAGCGGCAAAAACGCAAAAATACCCTCTTCGCAAAGTTACATTTTACGCGTAAAACCTAAACGTTAAAACGAAAATGCGAACATAAAAGACAAGACTGGGCTATTTCGGCTATTTGGCTAGGAATCAGCGTGCCGTATTCGATTGGTGAGTAATTTCGCACGTCTACGTCTACGAAGAGTATGGGATGTCGTGTTTCATGTCGTCGAATAACACGTCCCAGCGACTAGCTCTCTACTTTACGCACTTGGGTGACTTGCCCTGAGAGAGGCGCTGCGCACTCTGGTCAGAGTCGATTTCCTCTTCAGAAGTTCTTGTCGGTCATAGGGCAAGCGTTTGCGCCGTTCGCCGGTCTCGTTCGAACTGACGAGCATTTTTAATCTGCGAATACGAAGGTTGGGAGCATTTTGCCAAATACAACAATGGACACGTAGGTCGCGGAGTTTCCGAGACAGTATCTGTCATACGATCTGGTAATTATATCCATGTTAGAATATATGATGGCGCGAGGCGCTAGAAGCTCAGCCAGCAACTTGGAGCCTGGGAATGCCTGATTGGACCAAGCTCAGACTTGGCGTCGAATATTGCATTCTCCTGTGTAAGCGCTTACTGGCTACTGTTCCGGAAGCTCATTATTGCTTTGGCTGCTCTGAGGGTAATTTAGATGCGTCGCAATTGTGCTAAGCGAAGCGCATGCACGATTTTCCCCTGCTGGAATTACCCGTTCCCAGTACTTGCAATGCATTTATCTCCGTTGAAACAGAGCCCTTATGAAACCCCTCCTTCAAGCTTCGGCATTCGATGCTCAGGTATGCAACCTGTCATACTGCTGCTCAAACACACTGGAATTCGTCGACCAAGACATGTGTAAATCTTGTCAGAAACATATGGCGGCCTGCCAACGTCGCCGCTTGTCATGCCATTGCATAAGTGGGCGAGCCATTCCCTGCGCCCCCAGCGGCAAAAGGCTGGCGCACCTTGCTGTCAGATGACAGAAACAGCGCCAGCTGTCGCAGCTCCTCCGGACCGCGCTGCAGGGGCCTGCTGGCGCGACGCACACACAACTTCACCAAAAATTTGAGCTGAAACTGTCATCAAATTGGCGAGAATCAGCAAAGCCCGGAAAGTACGGCGAAGACGGCAAACACACCGCAAGCAAAAATACCGCTTCTGCGGCATCAACTGCGATGCCATACTGACGCTAAATGCAGCCGCCTCAGCGGCAGCGATGGCTTAACAGTAGGTGAGATGGCACGAGTAAGTCTCAAATGGCACCGCAGCAGGTATCGCCAAAATAGCTTTTGTCACTGATGCACATACATAGCACGCCGACCGGTCAGACTGCGCCTCACAGCGCCGACACATCAACAACGGCTTGTCGCGCGGTACCTCTTTCTCAAAATCGCCCGCGCTTCTTGGGCGTCGATAGCGCAGATCTGATCCATCTGATCCATGGCGCAGTGCGGCAGCGCCCCAGGTGTGCCGCGGCCCGCGGGAGGTCAGTCAACGGCGTCAGGGGCCGGGGGCCATTTGAGCGGGGGCTCTGGAGGGGGGAGAGGGCCCGGCATGTGGCCCATGGGAGCGGGCGCGGGGGCAGGGGGTTTTGTTTCAGGGTTTGATGTATCATCCACGGTAGCTTCTCGGCATTAGTGCTTAATGTTTGTATGTTCACAGATTAGTAGATTCGTGGAACTTTTGTGTGTTAAGCATTAGATTTCAGTGAATTGATCATCGACACTGCTTTGCTGAGGAAAATAGGAAGCTGACGGTTACTTCCTTGCCTCGTTGTGCGAAAATGAGTGATGATGATGGTGACAACAACGGGGGAGTTCACGCGGGGGGCCCGACGGATCTAGATCAATCAACATGTCTGTTGTTTGAGGAATAGGGCTCGTTGGGGAGTGGGGGAGATTTTCGGGGTCTCGCCGTGACAGGATTTTTGGTAACACTTCGAGAGGTGGGTTGCCAGGCTAAGAGGGGCGAAATCTCAGACAGCATTGAGCGCTGGGGCTCTCCAAGAGAGAGGGACATTTTCGGTTGAATAAAGAGTCTTTGGTGGCAGAGATTTCCTGCTATTTTTCATATCTGTGCACAAGATTTGGCAAGAATTTTAGAAGGTAGTGGATAAAATTTGGATGACAGGCAAAGAAACAGATTTCTCCTGTGCAGCAGAAAAATGAAGATGCGTGCCTTGGCCGAACATCGGCGGGAGGCCTATGTACCAATATCTGTTGGAGGGCCGAATTCAAAAGGAAGAAAATGGCCAAATAGCGCGTATTCAAACGTGTACAAAGTTTACGGGTTTGTGTTATTTTCGTGCTTCTAGCGTGCAGAACACTGATGAAATGCATACAAATGTGCTCGCAGAACGTGTTATTTTGTTCTTTTTCTGCTAGTGATTCGGTCAGACATACGTGTGGTGGATGGTGGCATTTCATGGCACATCTGCAAAATTACATCCAGCGCATTGCGTCATTGTCAACTTCTAGCAATCTGTACGCCAGGTGTCGATGTTGGCATGAAGCATTTGCGAATGTCTGGGCGGATTTCTTCGTGAAAACAGGCATTGCACTGTCCTTCAAGTAGCAGTTGATGAATCATGCTTAAATGGGACAAGGTTGTTGTAGCCGTGATCAGCGCCGCTCTCCACCATTGAAATCCTCGTTGGAATATCCTTCGAACAAGATGAAGTGCTGAAACGAAACCATAGCGCTTCTGAAGTGTTATATATTGCTTCCACTGGGAGCAATATGGAATACGCAATTCGAGTAATTAACTTAGCAGATTTCTGTAAATATGCAGTTGCAATTTGTGCAACAGCCATGCGCGGAAATGAGAGAAACTTAATATCCTGAATGCGGTAATTGCCACTGAACGAGGAGAGTAGTGCTTCTCGAATATATCCACACTTCATTCAGGGTGTGAGAGTGCCAGTCAAACACACTCTTCTCGGTCCAATAGGCATTCAGAAATTTCGCATCGTAACCTCATTGTTCGTAAAATCATTGGTGACTATGTTTCAAAACAGACAACTTAGCGAGAATCCCTTCTACAACAGCCATCCAGGGCGGGATAGCGAGGCCTTCTGTCGGGCAAGTGATGCATTTCTGCTGTGAAGGAACTCCGATGCGCCAGGACGCGCACAGGCACGAAAGATATCGGAGGCGGGGAACCAATTGGAGCAAGCGCGGAAGGAGCACCCTGCCGTAGAAATGGCCTTCACTCACGAGGGACGAACGAAGTCGAAGTACAATCTCGCCCGGCATATCAACACGCAGACGGAGAACTGCCTTCAGAATCAACACAACGTTACAAAATGCAGCAGAACCGGCCGAGGACACGCTCGTCGTCGCCCACAACCGCTCTTTCCCCGTCAGCCCATCGTTTCAGACACTTGCGACCCAGGTCCGCCTTCGCCGAAGGAACGCGCTTTTGAGGAGGTGTCCGCGCAGATGCCCCCCAAATTCCCAGCTCCCGCGGCTCAGCCCTCCCTCCAGGCCTTCTCAAGGGCGTCCACGTACTTCTGCGTATCATGATCCTCCAGCTCGCCAATCAGCCCGAAGTCCTGGCCGTCCGCGCTGGGCCCGTCGTCGCTCTCGCCCACCACGCCGTCGCGAATGACCCAGCTGGTGCCCACGTGCGAGTACTCCGTCCTCGGAAGGTCCGTCACCCAATCTTCCCCGTTAACGAATCTGTGCGTCACCGACTTCAGGCCGCCGTCGTATTCCTGGGCGAAGGTGGCGTCCCCCACGCGAGGGCAGCCGTAAGTGTACACTCCCGCGACGTCCACCCCGCGCTGGTGGAGGTAGGCCGCGGCGAGCGTGGCGCAGGCACCGCCCAGGCTGTGACCCGTCACGTACACCGGCAGGCTGGACTCGCGCGCTGCGGGCGCCACGGTGGCCAGGATCCTGCCCAGCACGGTGCCGTCTCCGGAGGGCTCGTTCAGGGCGGCCAGGAAGCCGGAGTGGACCCTGCCGAAGGGGCCGTCCTCGCTCTGAGTGAACATGGAGTTCGTGAACCAGTCGCCGAGCATGTCCGAGCCGCGGAAGCACACCAGCCAGAAGCCGTCGCCCCTGGCCGTGAACGCCTGCGTGTTGGCGCTCCGCGTCTTCATGAAGCGCTGGCGACCTTCCTCCCAGCCGATGAAGTCCGCGTCCCGGAAGCCCCATTCGCCCAGCTGATCCCTCACTGGCTTCGCCAGGTCTTCTCCGCCCTCCGCCCTCCTGTACGAGAGCTGGGACGCCACGACCAGGGCGTACGCGTTGGCCAGCTGCTCCTTGCGGCTGGCGGGCCGCGCCGCGAAGGTCTCGAAGGGCCCTGGCACCATTCGTAGAAACCCCTGCCTTAGTTTCGAAACTAAGGCAACGCCGAATTCGGCCACGTGGAATCGCCTGGTGTGAGGGGAAGCGACCCGCTGCCGCTCGGGGCTGACGACCCATGAACGCCAGCGCCTCGCCAGCCGGACGCGCCTGCTGCGCCGCGGAGAGCAGGCAACCAGCCGCGGCCAACTGCGCCGATTGACCGCCGGCCTCTGCAAGGCCAGCGCCACCAAAAGCACACCGCTCCCAACCGCCTACACATCGGTCGACCCGTCCTGTTGCGCGAGATCCTAACGAGGCCGTCGGCCTTCGGCGAACCTGCCGCCCCCTCTCGACAACCGCAAGCGATGGCGCCTTTGACGTCGCCGTGGGGTTCGGATGTGTGACCCCCCAGACGCACCACGGCATGCCAAGTCGTAACACTGCACTTGGGGCCGCCCAGCTGGAAACCCGACCCACCTTGGGACATGTCGACTCGCGCGGGTGGGCGGGCTGGGGCCTTGGGTATTGGTGCGGCACGCAGCGGCGGTCGACGGAGACTCAGACCCAAGTTTGCGAGCCAGGCGCGGGAGTTAACGGCTTGCGGAGCGACGCCCTAATGGCAGCACGCTGGGGTTTTGTAGGCGCGAGAAGGCCCGCGGCCCGGCGCGTGTTCCGCCGTCCGGTGCCGGGCACGGTGTGCCGGGCGGAACATCCCCAATCGGCGCAGGCGGACAGTGTGGCCGGGGTGTCAGGGGTGTGGTGGTCGGCTGGGACGGGGAAGGAGGGCACAGTGGCGTCCGGCTGACGTGGACAAACAGTGCTGCGTCAGCGCTGTTGTGTGACGGCAGCTGAAGCGGCTGTCTAGCGAGCGCACTTTCGTGCGCATACGCTCTCATTCATGCGCGTGATTCAGTGACTCTGTCGTTATGGATCAGCATGTCACTGATCCGTGACTGTCCTGTGGGTCAAACAATCAAACAAGAATATACTCTTGGCCTATCGCAATTGTCCACCATCCACGGAAAAGGGGAGGATTTTATAACAGCGCAGCGATGCCGTCACTGTCAATCAATGGCAATATCTGCTGATGCAGCTGGTCGTGGCTGTGTCGATGCAATGGGTGATTACCAAGCCGTTTGGGTTACCTACTCTGGACCGCCAACACATTGCCCCCCCGTGCTGACAGGTGTTCCGCGGATAGTGCACGAAAAGGCATTGGTGGCATTACACGCATGAAGTGGTGCGCAGTCTCACACACCATTCCGACAAAGAAAATTCTGCGTGGCTGTTCAGGGCCATGGCAGCTGCCAATCGAAATGATTCTGCCGCATTTAATCATGGCATTGAATGCTTTTTTCACCTGAACAAAGCATTCCAGTTCCCATCCGGTCCAATTCGGCATTCAAACGAACGGCTATCGAGACGGGCCGCATTTCAAGGGCGTCGATGTGGATGCTTTGTTCAAGTTTGCGGAAAAGGAGTCTCTATAACTGGTTCATGAAATCAAGCTACCATCTTCTTTGTTCAGTGCAACAGCACAAATTATTCAATCAATAGAACCATGGTAAAGGTTTCTTCAAGAAAGAAACTGTCAAGTTGACATTTCCTGTGAACGTCTTGTTCAGAAGCAGCCATGGAACTCGCACCAGAACTAGCATGTGCGAAGTTTCTTCCCGTCTCGCGGCTTCATCTGAAACCCGCAGACCTGTAAGTTACAGGCTGTAACTGATTAGTTTGATGTTAACACATCCAAAATGCGGCGAAGAACGTTGGGAACAGCAGGTGCTCTTCAAACAGCTCATTCGAGACCCAAAGAACACAGGTCTGGTATAGCCAACGTTCTGTCATGTGACTTCGAACAAAAATTGATGCAACTTTGTTTTGCTGCTCGAGCACAGGGAGTCAAGACGACTGCGTACAACCCCTGCCATGACTGCTGGTTTTCTAGAAGGAGAAAACGCAAAACGACAAAATTTTTATGATAAAGTGACTGAATTTGGATTTGCGGCTATTCGCAGCCTGCGAAGACCCCCCCCGTACTAGACAAGAGACTGAGCGCTTTCCGTATGTATTGGTTGCTTGCATGGTCGGCATTCTGGCACTCAAAAGAGTGCCATTTTTGGTGGGATGGGAGGTGGGGTTGCTGGTGAAAGAGCTCTTATGATGACTGGTCAGCTGTCTTGAGAGGATGCCGTGGTTTGTCTTAATGCAGGCCGTCGTGTTGGTGTCGATCGATTGCAATGCATGGAAATCATCCTTGAAAAGAATAATTGATACCAATCAGGACGCTGTGGCCAGCGCATATTTAGTGCCAAACATTTGGTGCGTTGTGTTATTGCTCGGGCACATTCCTCACTTCCCTCCGGCACCCGAAAGCAACTTTTTGTGGAAATCTGATGTAGCTGGGGACTGCCTAGGAATAGGTTTTGCAGCTGTACAGCACGAGCAGAAAACGGACCAAATGACACTTTTTGCGAACACATATGTATGCATTTCATCAGTCTTATGCATGCTAAAAATAAGAACACAGCCCAAACCCGTAAACTTTGTACACCTTCATTTGGCCCTTTTTCCCTAGTGTAGAGCAACTGCACACCACGACTGTCGACACCACATGTGGTGTACACTAGTGGAAAATGGCCCCAAAGCACGCCAACGGTAACATGGCGTTCTCAGTCCCATGTTGGCACCATTAGAAATTGCGCGAAAGCATCAAATTTTGCCAGTTCCAGGCAGTGCCGAAGCTCGAAGCACCAACATTCACCCTCACTGTGGGATGATCAGACCGGTGTAATGAATTGAAGGTACCTTCAAAACTGGGAACAGCCTGATGCAGCGCATCCATTGCTACACTGCTCCTGATTGCGCTGGCCTTCTCCGCGTCTTCGCAGTCTCATTCACGCCTGAGCTTTGTCCGCAATTTGTCGGGCTGCCGAGATCAGCCGATGCCCCCCACATGGCTTGCACGCTGAATTGCAAAGTAGCCCTTCCGTTACGCCAGGAATCGGCACAGCCTCAGGAGCCAGTCGCATTCGGCTGCCCATGCTGGGCTCTCACACATGGGCACACCCTTGCGGTCTGGCCACTTGGGGGCAATACGCAGCCCCCACACAGTTACGCAGTTACACAGAATGACGTGCCAGCCAGTCATAAGAGGCACATTGATGACAGTTTGTTGTTTGCTGTCCGGCGTCTTGCATTGCTCCCATGTGACGGTCTTGTGCGTCCTTCAAACGTTGTCAAACTATCATTACTTGCGCATTATTCAAAACACCCATTTACTATGTTCGCGCTTACTCTATACCTTGGCGTCCCATTCCCCTGACTATAGTCAGTAAAGGAAGAAGTCGCGACTTCTTCTTTACAGTACTTAATCAGTTTACCCCTCTGCTAAAATTTATACCTTACATAAAGATGCAAGAAAACTGCTACCCTGTATTGGATACCCTATATACTGTATTGGCCCAACCCGTTCATCTCTGAGTATAGCGAGTTCGGATTCTGCATTACATGAAGTACGGAATAATTAAATTTATTGCTTTGGTTTGTATGAAAATGCTACTACTCTCACTTGGCCAACGTCTGTGTCGGGTGGAGAGAGAATCCAGTTAAGCAGAAACTGCTTGAAAGGGAACGCTTTGGAAACTCTCTTTGACACCGTGGCGAATACGGGGATTCAGTGGTTCCAGGCTGGACAGCCGCTTTGGAAATTTTGACAAGAGTGAGCCCTTCATGGTCTATCATTTGCCCTTCGGATCAGCCGCCATCCCCAAGCAGCCCTCTGTTGGAGCGGGCTCTCACAGAACGCAACTGGCGCCGCCTCTGCTTTCTGAGGCAACTCAGGAGCTCGGCGGGCGCCTCCTTGATGCGACTTGCAGCATGCCTTCATGGACTGTGGAGGCGCTGACACGTGCAGGCTTGCAGGCCTGGTAGGGGTTGGTGGGTGGGCGCCGTCGCACAGATGCCCGGCAACTTGTGACACTGAAACTAGTCCGGCGTTGTGCACAAACCATTATTACACACAGGGAGGGGGGATCACACAATGGACGGCAACTCCCCACCAAAATTCCCTTTTTGCCGAAGCCCGTGTTCAGAACAATGGCATAGAGGAAGCCGGCCCCCAACATCCGTGAATCTTGGACATTGGCCAATCGACCACGCAAAGTACAGGTCACCCGCGGGCTGTCCAAACTCCCACCACAACAACAGCGCAGCAGCCAATACCCTTCCGTACCAATCAACAGGAATACATAAGCTACAGCAATCCGCACATTCGCCGCGGAGCACGGCATGCAGCGAACACATGCATACAAACACGACTCCACCACTTCTGGGCTTGGAACTTGCACAGCGTCGCTGCCGAGCGCAGGGCACTCCACCAGCCACTCAACCGCCAATGTCCCAATAGTCATCCCTTCCACACACCGCGCTCCCCTGCCCCCAACGGCCGAACAGGCCAGCAGTATCTCCCCACTCCCTTTCCCCTTTCTCTTCAGGCCGGTCCAACAGGCGGCCCCCTCAGCTCTCCCACGCCGTGCCCCCTGGCGTACTGTCAGGGACGTCGTACCTACTGGCGATGTTCTTCCAAAGGCCCACAACGTACCCGTGCTTGATGCTGTGGTCGGCGATGCTGTCCGGGAAGTAGTCAAAGTCGATGCATATCCTGTCCTTCAGCAGCTGGCAGAAGCCCGGGTTCTTGGTCAGGGTCTGGTTCTTGCCGCTCATGTACCACCAATTGCCCACGTGGTGGTAGAGCACCTTGGGCACGCGCGCCACCAGGTCTTCCTTGTTCACAAACCGGTAGACCTTCCCCCCCGACTTCTTCATCACAACGTTAGCGAAGCGATGAGTGCCCACGCGCGGGGAGCCGTACGTGTAGAGGCCCTCCACCTTGATTTTCCCCGTGTCCAGGAGGAACGCGGTGCAGAGCGTGGCCAGGGCGGCGCCCAGGCTGTGGCCCGTAATGTACACCGCCCGGTCGCCAATGAGCTCGGACACCTCCTTCACCACCTCGTCGCGTATGCTCGTGCCGTCCACCCGCTTCAGCAGGCCGTTCAGGAAGCCCTGGTGCACGTAGGAGTTGAAGGGGCCCGACCTGGTCTTCAGCGCGTTCAGGTCGCTGACCCAGTCCCTCCATGACGTGGGCTCCGTACCGCGGAAGGCCACCACGACTATCTCCTCGTTCGCCGCCACATAGCACTCTGTGTCGAAGCCCAGTCTGCCCTCGTAGCCCAGAGTTCGCACGAACTTGAACCCCCACTCGCCGCACGTCCGCTTCACAGTGGCCTCGTCCCTGTAGGCCAGCATCGACGCGTGGGCCAGCGACCAGGCGTTGATCAGGTGGGGCCTGTCGGTCACCTTGCCTCCGGGCCGGGCCACGAATCCATCGAAGGGTTTGGTGGGCGCTGCGGGGAGGAGAGGCGATCCGATCAGCACGCCCGCGGGGGCCGCGCGGTCCGGATGTCGCGCGGGTTGACCCCATGAGCGCGGCATTTCAGCATTCATTCTCGGCGGTCGGCGTCCCGATCAGCGGGCAGCTAGGCGCGGGAAAGGGTGGGTTCAGAGGGCCAGGGGGGGAATTGGGGCCAAACGCCCCGTCGCTCGGACGGCGAGCTGCGAGGCAGGGTTTCGACTTCACCTTTGTCCGGGCCTTCGGTCAGCAAGGGCTCGGTCGCCATGGCGCTGCTCGGCGTCCGCGACGGGCGGGAGGCCGCGCTGGCGTTGGCTGGCCGGGGAAGGAAGGGGAGGTGCCGGACGGCGCGGGGCGTTCGTCGCTCGATCGGCGGATCGGTCCCTTGGCGCGCTGGTGCTGTTGGAGGATGATAATAAGATGGGACAGGGGTTGTGGCTGCTGGGGGGAAGGCCGGCGGAGGGGTGGGGGACACGGATGTGTTACGGATCCGTTCCTATTCACCAAGGGGGGTGACGGGGGCGCGGGAAAAGGCGCAAGCCTACCTGGAAATCGCGGTGTGTTCACCTGCGTTGGGAGGGGAAGTGTTGGCGGAGGATGCTGCGGCTGGCTTCTTGTTGCGTTGGAGAAAGAGTGAGACCGGTGCGTCGGTTGGTGCCGCCTGCAGCGAATCTGGGTGCGTGGCTCGGTTTGACGCGGCCTTCGATGGGGCTGGGGAGGCGCCCAATTAGTCGCTTTGGCTTTGCCGGGAAGATCCCTTCTTGTCTCGGACACCCCAAACCAAAAAAGCTTCCGACGCGCTGACCGGCGTTGGCCTTGTCAGCGGAAGAAGAAGGAACTTCACGGAAGAGACAGAGGGACTAATATGTTCTTGTGGGGGGGAACTCTGGATGGATTAACAAACAAACAGGTTCTCACTCACAGCGCACGGGTGACGAAGACCAAGGTAACGCACAAGACACAGACGTACAAGGCGCAGAAGACGGACTTGTGCAGTTGGAGTGAGAGCCGGAGTAGCCGTGGTGGAGGGCTTATAAGTGCGCCGCGGGTTGCCCAGTGGTCAGAGCATCGGCACCTGTCACACTTCGCAACGCAGGGCGGTTTCACTGCATTGAAGCCGTCGAGACCGTGACTCACAACCCGCTACGTCGAGGGCACGACCACACCACGGCCACACGCGCAATCGCATCCCACGCGAGGCCCACTTCAGAAAACCTGAACCTGCCCGGGCGTGCCAAGTGCAGGGTGCGGGCAAGAGTTCCTTGGGGCTCACGGTTCCAAAGCGCAGTGGGTCGTTCCCCGTTCTTTCTGGTTACAACGACACCCCCCGCAAGCCTGTCGTTACGCATTTTTTTGGCTGAAAAGATAACCCCTTGCAGCGTGACGTCACAAACGTGTTGTTGCGCTTTTTTTTCGTTACAATTGCAGCAAGCGTGACGTCACAAGCGCGTCACCAAACCGCCTCCTGACCCGTAGAAGCGCCCATTTGCCCCGCCAGCAAACGCGGTGCCAGGGGTAGCCGGGCGCATGGACCTCCCCCCTCCGCCCTCCTGGGCGCGGGCGCCCGCCGCCCCGCGGCGCCTGTTCCTGTTGGCGTCCGACGGCAACGGCGCCCAGAGGCGGGCGCCCATCGGCGAGCGGGCGGCCTACTTCGTGGGCAGGCACAGGGCGTGCGACATCGTCGTGGACCACGCGTCGGCCAGCCGCGTGCACGCGTGCCTTGCGCACGGGAAGGACGGCAAGCTATACATCGCGGACTGCGGCAGCGTGCACGGTAGGTCCGCGGGGGACGGCCATGCCGGGAATCGTCCGGGATCAGGGGCCCTGTGTTTTTGTCCGTGCGAGCGCGCGGCCAGTGAGCGCGGGCGCAGGGTTTTTCAGGGCGTCTGGGCGTGGATTTTGCCGTCTGGCGCGCTGCCGTGGGTTGCGTTGCGTCGATCGCTGAGGGGTGGGAAGGTGTGTGGGGGTGTCGTGCGGGTGGGACTGAAGCGAGGCGTCTGGACGGGAAACCTGTTCTGGGGGCATTGATGCGCGCTGGGCGAAGGAACGGGGCACACAGCGGCAACCCCACCACAGTCAAAGTACCTGAGGGAGTTTGCTGCCCAGAAACGGCGGCAGCTGACCCCCATAGTCCAAAAGAAAATCGTTGTGAGTTCCCCGTTGGGAATGTCATTCGTACCCAGAGGGGACGCCAATTGGTTGCTTCTGGGCCCTCTGCCAGCCTTCCCAATTCTGACTGCCTTTGTTCCCTGAGAAAGCGCTACAGCGAAGGGGCGGTGGTGGGGACGGAGGGACGCCGGAAGTTGGCTGCAGATGCTGCTTGTCTCTCGGGTGCAGGGACCTTTGTGGACGGGGTGCCCCTGGAGCGGGATGCCCCAATAGAGATCTCCGCAGGGTGCACATTCCACATCGGCGCCTGTCGTCAGTCGTTAAGGGTGGTCGACGCCGAAACAGGTGGGCCGCCATGAACATGGACGAATTGAATGGGCCCCCGTGTTGTCCTGTTGGCAATGCGGTAACTGTAGGCAGCCTTGTCTATCCGTGTGGATCAAGGGCAGAGTCATGATGAGGCTGGAGAACCGTACTTGGGCTAATGCTTGAGTGATTCGGAAATGCAAACTGTGGAAAGAGGGGCGATGCACGCAAATTTTGGACACGCAGACTCTGTGCTTTGGCAGATGTGCTGTTAAGGGCCACTCTTCCAATGGCTTTTTCTTGTGTAAGATAGTTCAATGACCATGTTTCTTGCCAGAAGGCTGTGACCAATCGGCTGCTTCCGCTATATCAAATTTACTGCAGTGGAGTGCATAATTTGTTCTCAAACTGTTTCAAGCGCAATAGAACATTCCTCTGCTGCACTGTATTGTGCAGGGCAACCGGAGGAGGGTGGTATGACAAGCCCGTCGTCAAGGTATGTCTCAGGTGGCCCGAAATGAAGGCAAACAGTATCACTAATGTTGCTGTGGCTTTTGTTCATAGTTGAAAACTGTAGGTGGGGCTCCGCGTTGCTTTTTCTGTTTCCCAAAGCATGCTTGTATTGTGAAGAGTCTCTGCAAAGCAAAAGGGACTGATAAGGCTCATGTTGCCCTACGGATGAGACAACAATGGATCCCATACACCCTAGTTGAGTTGACACAGTAGAGCCATTTAATGCAATAGAGAGCTTATGTGAAGTGTCAAGAAGTCAGGAGGTTGAGTAAAAATGATAGCAACACTGCAAAAAGGCTGCGGCATAGCCTGCATCCCTGGAACCAGGGAGTTGCTGCAACATGCTCCCCTCATCCCCCAACCCCATCCCCCCAACACTCCACCCCTCTTTCCCTGCAACTGGCCCTCCAGCGGGTCACATGTTTAGATCTTCGGGGCAAGAGTCTGAGGCCTCATTTTCACCCTTGCAAGCTTTTAGGTTGGGTGTTTCGCCCTGGAACTGTTGGTGCTAAAGAAAGACACACCCATCTGCACCTGAGGTGTCGAACTGCCTGGGGTGTGGAGGGCATGGGTGCCTCTTACGTCTGTGGAGGCTAGCACCCAGAGGTGAGGTGGGAGGTGCCTTGAATGGTGTTTGCAACTTGCCTCTCTGATTATGCCTATGAACAGTGGACAAATCTCAACAAGGCAACAAACAGGAGTGCTTGCTGGATTGTTTGTGGTACATCAGTGTGTGTCCCTGTGCCAGGACCTGCAAGGGTTGTGCAACCCATACGATTCAGACAGATGCATGATGTTGAAACTGAATGAATTTACCAAGCCAGTGGGAAACCACCAGAGGCTATCACATTACAGAATTCGTGGTTATATTGTCAGGGACTTGTTGTAGTTCTCTGGAATGGTAATTGATGCCATGGTTTTTGGCCTGCCAACCTTTCCAGCTTGCCAGCTTGGAATGTGGCTGTGCAGTGGAGTGCAGTATTATTCCTGGTTGCAAGCCTGAGCTTTTTGAACTTCTTGACCATATGTCAATCTTATGAGGAGCCCAAGCTAAGTGCAATCCACAGTACCTGGAAGTTTATGTAATATCATTGAGCATTGCTCAAACTGGCTGCAGCTTCCACACAGGAATTAGGTTCATTTAGTTGCCTTTGTCAAATGACCAGTACTGTTTTGGTTTGAGAGCATTTGTAAAACTGAAATCTGGAAGCCAGCTCAGCAACTAGACTTGACTAAATAGCCACAGCTGACAATGATGCTCAGCATAGCATAATCACCACATACACACAGCATCTGCCTTTGTGAGTATTGCAGCATCTTGCAGCATCAGTGGTTGTCGGATTCATTCTTGATTCAATTTATGTCTAGGCTTGGTCAGTTGGTTTGTGAGCAGAATGAACACAATGGGATAAAGAGTTGTCGTGCTGAGTCAGCAACAACTTGCATTTCCTGTGGTTTGATGGACTGAGCAGCATGTTCTCAAAGTGTGGTCAGACCTGTATTCAGCTTTTGGTTGTGCTGGGATGTTTCCAGTGTTGCTGGCGTCAAAATCAATTCTTGCATGAAGTTGGATTCAGCCCACTATTGCAATACCATGAGCCAGACGATCTGCATTTTGCCACAGTACATGTGCCACCAGATACAATAGCCAGTTGCTTTGCCGTTTTCCTCATATTTTTCTGTGCTAAGGAACATTGCATGGCTTGGAGACTCCAGGTTATCCTCACTGACACACTCCACAGAACTATGACGTAACCGAAGAGATTTGGGACTTGTGCCACCTGACATGAAAGTGTGTGGCGATGCAAAGCCCCAAGAGTTGTTTGCTTGTGAGTGAATGGTCAGTCTCAAAGAAGAGCAGTATTGCACTGAAGGGGGAGGGCCTGGCTGATAAGGAAATGTGGCAAACTGCTATTGCTAGTTTTCACTGAGCCAAACCGAGATTTTGGCATAGTGCTGATGGGCAGCGTAATCCATGTTGACTGCCTTCTCAAATTTTGTCAAGTGATTGCCCAGCATCTATTGGGGCGATGTTCAGTGATGCATATAGTAGTGACAGTGGAGTCTGCCATGAATGTGCATTTTGTGTTGTCTTGAACGGATCTGTTACACTTGTGCAAATGCCTGCAGGCGTGATGTGAAAGGTGGAGACGCCAAGGGTGGCAAAGATGGCCGGCTCAGTGAGCAACTGGAGGAGTATGACCCATGTTCCCCATGTGTTGACGAACCCAGCTCGGGACTTGACAAACCTGCGATGCCTGTCCCTAATGGATTGATTGGATCGAGACCTGAAGTTGACAACCATGAGAATGGCGCTCAACAACAGATGGATCCTATGTTGCGGACAGCAATTGACAGCCAGGATAGGGCTCAGGCATCTGGCGCGAGCTGTGGCCAGAAGCGTGATACACAAGGTGGGAGGGAAGCCCACTCTCACAGGAAGCGGCGTACAAGTAGTGAGCAGGAGGTGCGCCTGAGCCACGATGATCGGAGGGAAGAGAGGCATCGTGGCAATGGACACAGGGAACGGCACAGAAGGGAGGGGGATGGCAGGCATCGAGGCGACCGAGATGATCGTCGAGGGGCGAGGCATGAGTCGTATTCCAGAAGGGGCAGCGAATGGGACAGGAAGGAGGACTCTCGCTATTGTAGGAGCGTACGGGACAGGAGGGAAGACTCCCGCCCTGGTAGGAGACACCACAGGAGCAGGTGCGATTGCTGTGAATGATTGTGAAGGAGTGGATCACACAAGCATTTTCAGGTTGACGGGCTTGCCACTGCATTGCCAGGTGTAAGGACACCTTCCTGCACTGCAACAGCATATTTGCTCCGACGGAAGTTGACAGTCCACAAAGAAGGGTGTGCTGTTGCTGTTTGCACTAGTGTTGGTACCCAGCTTGGTGAGCCTGTCTATTCCTGGGTATCATGATTTTTCAGACAGGGTGCCCTGGTCAGCTGGGTATTCCTGGGTGCCCAGGGAATGGGTGGTACCTGGGTGTTGCCAGTAACCGATCAACATACATTCCAGTTATTGAACGGATTTTATGTCCATCACTGAGAAATGTCGTGTTCAAATATTGTATAAGGTTGCAGTTCAACGATTCCCCTGACTGACAGCGGCCCATGTGTGCTGGTATTGCGCCATTTTCTGGGAACCAAAGGCAAATGAAGCAGATTTTCAATGAATTCAGTTGCATAGCCAACACTGGTGGAGGCGATTGTTGCACTATGATCAGGAGTATCGGCAGGTTCTCATTGATGGCATCGAGTTCACAGTGCCACGTGCTGTTGGTGGCAATGCTTCCACAAGAGCACGTGCATTAACCACTGATGGCGATTCGTGGATGTGCATGAGTGTCAGCCACTGTCACACTGCTGTGCTTGTCATTTTTGCAAAGCAAACTTCCCATTGACACTGCTCATCGTGTCCATGCTGCAGGGAGAGGGACAGACGCAGTCCAGACTGCAGAGACGACAGGCACAAATCGAGGTGGGAGACGTGAACTGCAGACCTGTTGTTATGTTCGAGCAATAAGTGACTAGCAGAGCAACAGTGAGTGGTTGCTGTGTCAGTGTTTGGTTGAGCCCTGAGAGACCATGAGCAGTCACAGATGATATCAGGTACATTAGCAAGTTGGACAAAACAGGGCACTTGTTTTGTTGGTTCATCGTCTGATGAGGATAACAACAACGAGAATGGAGAGGCCTTGATGGATTCACAGCCAGTGTGCATCTCGATAACATATCCACCAGGGGGGCAGAGCTCTATCGCTTGGCAATCCACAGCTCACCTCCCGAAACTGCATGGCTGAGAATTTCCAGATTTCTTGATGATGGCTTTGAGCCTTTTTGAGCAGCAAGGCTGTTTCAGAAAACTCCATGGTGTTGTGCCTTGCTGCTGTGCCTGCAGATCTCATGGACACAGAGATCAGGATCGAGACAGTGACCCTCCCCTAGAGACTGACAGGAAGCGAAGGCGGTCGGCATTCTCTAATGCACCAGACACTGCAGTGCAGAAGACAGAGACAAGCCTTGACATCGGTGAGTGTGGTGGAGAATGCTGGTGGTGGCTTTGCAACAGACTGTGTTGCTGCAAGGCCGCTGCAGAGGGGCTTTCAATGGCTTCTGCACTGCAGCACATGAATAATGCAGACTGGCCACTGCAGTGGGGACCCTCTCCTGTTTAAAGTGTTGAGACTCTGCTTCATGCTGTGAGAAATGCTGGGAAGGGCCCTGGCTGCCTCAGAGATGAGATTGTGCAGAAATCCCCCCAAGTTGCGGGGTGGTGAAAATTCCTATGGCATCGTGCAAGACTGCTTGATACTACCTAAGCATGTGCAGAGATTGTGATTTGTCGTACTTTGGTTAAGCACTGCCAGGTTGCCTGTCAAGAATGACTTTGCTACCTGGGTGCAAAGAATGACTTTCGCTTTCTAGTGCGTCAATGTGTCCCTGACATGGCAGGTGCCTGTGGCTGATGCAAGTGTTGTGCATCTGCCGCTGGTGGGCAAGGGAGCAATGCCCAACAAATTCGCTTAGATCACTGTTTCCACGACCTGGGGTCGTGTCTCGCTTGTTCTCGTTGTCTTTGGACTATGGTGAGCCTTTCTGCCGATGAAAGTGTGTGCGCGTGTGCTACAAGCCTTGTGGTTTGTCCATTCAAGCTTTTGTGAGCGACAAGGCCATATTGGCCAGAGTGACAGGTATCAAGGCAGCCAGAGCAACGTTTGTCAGTGATCCCAGCCTGGCACCTCCACTGAAAGGGAGGGCAGATGTCTGGTCGTATGTCTGCTTGTGTTGTTTTGTGCATTCGCAGAATTAAGTGTGCCTGTGCATGTGTGTTGTGTTCATTCAGTCAAGTCGATGATGCAAGCACCAGGTCAGATGGGGGGCAGCCTACCGCAGCCTGGGTTGACGACTGGATTGACGGTTGAGCAGAAGAGGCACCTTCTGTGGGGCAAGAAGAAACAGGAGCCTGTGAAGGAGGCACCTGCCCAGCCTGTGACTGCATTTGGTGCCAACAGATGGGACGTGGCTGAATTTTCAAGCGGACAGGAGAAGGAGAAGTTTCAGCGGCTGATGGTGAGTGCAGGGTGGGCGATGATGGCCAGGTGGAACCATGCTGTCTGCCTTTCTGACGTAATGTGATTGTAGACTTTATCTGAAATGGGATCGAATAGCAATGTTGTGGTGAAGTCTAAGGGGTTCAGTGAAGTGGCCAGATTGGTAGCTGTCACTGATCATGCGATGCAAATCCACCATGGGGCACTGACCTACAACTTCAAGGCTGCAGTGTGTGAAGTTCGGCAGTTAGTGTTGTGCTGTAGTGTTCACAGTGCTACAGTGCTACAGTGCTGCAGTGCAGTCAGTGCAGCGATTGCTGCAAGCAATGTGGAGAACGCTGCAGTCAGTATCCTGGATTCAGCAGTTTTGCATTAAGCTAGAGTCCCTGTTCTACCACAATTGCGTGCTTTGGAGTCCAGGATATGGGCTATTTGCTGTTGCCCTTCAGTGGACCACTGTCAGCATTGAGTGTATGTGGTGGTGGACAGGGTGTGAAAAGCACGGCTCCCCCAGAGACGGCCCCAGAAACTGCTGATGATGACAGCCCAGTGGAGCGGAAGGCATTGGGCAGTAAGTGTTGCTTTAATGGCTCAGACCTGTTGCACTTGATGCTGCTATGCTCTCATGTTAAGTGAAGGCACTGTCGATTTTGGTACGCATAGCATCAATTTGACGGGGGGAGGGGGGTTCTTGACCTGTGATGCTAAGAGAGTATGGAATGGCCAAAAAACCACCGCACGGTGGAAAGATGCTCCAATGTGCCGCTGATCAGCAGCAAACAACTCGTGGCTGTTTCTAAACCTCTGTGAAGCGTCCAATCTTTAAGTAGAAGCCTTAGATTGTATCTGTTGACAGCCATCGAGGCTGGCTGCCTCATCTATCATAGCTTTTAAAGACCCACTTTTCAAACCACTAAAGTCAGTACAACTGTTCGTTCTTTACTCGAGTTCTATACCACTGTTAGGTAATTTTGCTGACTCATCCTGGCGTCGATATAAGGGCTGAGTTAGGGGGGGGGGGGTTTGGGAGGGGAATGATGTCATTGCAGAGTGGCGAGGTGGAACCCCTCCTTTTCCACCAGTAGTTTAGGCACAATTTTTGGTCTCGGGACGGGTATGGGCGTCCACTGCATTTCCCCAAAACACAAACCTACCCCCTCAGGATGGGTGATATCGCACACGCGGCGCCCTGCACCCCCTCATACTGGTACGCTATATGAGGGATCCCCAAGACGACAATGGCTGCTGTGAGGTTCGGCAGTGCGAAGAGCAGAGCGTTCCCAGTGAAACGGTTTGTGTCCTAACACTAAACCCACTCCCAGAGAAGACTGGGAAAGGATAGTTCCTTGTACACACTCACACCAATAGGGCGGCAGGCGGGCGGGGTGGGGTTTGAGCTTAACGTCCAAATAACGCTAAGCATACCAAAATCGACACAGTGCCTCCCCTTACCTGGCACTCAAAGGAGGTCATGTTTCCAATCCAGCAATGCAGCTGTTAGCAGAACATCCTAAACCTAGAATTGACACCATTTCCACAGTATTGATTCCTAATCCCACTTGGAGAGCGCCCTGTTGGATGATTGGATATGGGAATGCTTGCAGCTTCACTAGCAAGGTAGTTTATGTGCAGTGATTTATGCCCAAGACACGTGGACATCAGAGGGCCAATCGATAAGGCTGAGACTTGCAGATTTGCTCTTGCAACGTTTTGGTCTGTGCTTGTCTGTATCGCACAAGGTGTTCCATTAACACCACATCATCTCGTTCTTGGCGGACATCATCACTTGCTATGTTGATGCACGCACCGAATGCTGCGCGCAGAATGGGTTGGATTCGCCTGGTCGTACAATGGCTTCAAGGCCTCGACTAATCGTTGCTCATGGGTTTCTCGTTGTTGAATGCGACCTGTTATCTTGTCTGTCCCAGGAGAGCAGCAGGAAGAGGTGCTGCGGTCTGTTGAGCAGCATTTTGTGGCTGGACTGCGAAGGGCGGATGGGCGCACTGTGGGGTTAGGGTTGTAGGCCTGGCGCCCAGCAGGGGTCTGGCTACCATGTGCGTCAGCGTTGATTTGTAATATATTGGAATGCTGCCAGCCATGCAAGAGCCAGCCCATAGCCAGGAGAGATATCGCTTTTGCCAGGTTGCACAAAAGCTGTGTTTCCGTTCCGTTTCCTCACCAGCACAAGCCTGCAACATGATCCATTGTTTCTTACTGCCTCATTGCACTTTTCCTTACCCACAAACTCCTTTCCATTGCACACAGTTGTTGTCCACGAGCATGTTGCTAGGCATTTTGAGGCCGCTAAAGGCCGCTGAGAGCCAGACTGTCTGTCCACCTGCTGAGTGTGGCCATGCGACTTGACACGCTTTCGCGTTGGTTTTGTGGATACATTCATTCTGTCCAGCCCCAAACTGTATTGAGTTGCTTGCAGTCGTGTGCCAACAGTGAGTTGATTGGAACGGGAACTGATCATTCCATCTTCCCAATGGGCTATTATTGTGCCGCGCAGTACACGGCAGGTGCGCCACTTTGGAAGCTACTGCAGTCACTGGCGTAGTGGGCCTTGTGGCATGAAACTGTTATCTTTACATGCATCTTGTATCCAAAACAAAACCCCCTGGCACCAATCTGGCAATGGCTGGAGCATGATATCGCCACGTTTCTTCTTTCCTGCCAGCCAGCGTGTCCATAGCTCATGTGATGCTGTCCCTTGCAATGGGGTGCCGCACGGGGTTGTGATCGCTCGATGCAGTTGTCGACTCCTTACTTGATAGCGGTCATTAGAATGTTGCAGACTGGCTCTATTCCCCAATGATTGCGTTGCTGAAGGCGTTGGCGCAGCGTTTTCTATCTTCTCGAATCCGCTTGGGTGCAGAGTTCAAAACCTATCCAAATGGAGAGAACACGTTGTCACATTGTGGATGTTCACAATCCAGGACTCCAATTGGACTCCATTTTCTAGAAGCCAACATAGTGACGGTAAGTAACCTGCAGCAAAACTCAACAAACTTTGAAGTGGACCCAGGCCATCATCCACTGGGGTTAGGGCATCCCTCAATTTGGACCAATCTTAATTTCCATGAGGTCTGGACTAGGGTTGTTTTCGATTTCCAGAACGTCAGGCTGTTGCTCCTTGTTCGCTTCGATTATATTGTCCTCACAGGAAAAGGCACTTTCCCTGTCCATCAGGTGGTGATAGCACAACTTCCATCCGTAAATAGTGGCTGCCACAGTGTTTTTATCACCACTGAACACCAGCACCTGCTGGATGTCTTGCATATACGCATCATCGATGTTTGCCACAAAATGTCAAATGTTGGCCTCAGCACCTTAAAGGCAAGGCCGACATGTGTCCTCATGGACCTACGCATGCTTCGACGGCGTGTCTTGGGCGCGACTTCCATGGAACACATCCCGACGTCATGATCAAAACTTGCATCCATTTCAAACTGCTGATTTCATTTCCAACTCGTATGATGAATGGGGTTGTCACGTCTGCGGAGCGGAATACTTGATGTTGTACCGAGTCAGCTGTTCAGCAACAGGCCACATGCATCCATGCTGGCAGCAATTTGCTGGAGATAGCGGAAGCTTGCCATCAGCACAGTGCACCGCCATCCTCAACCCCACGTCGGATTGCCTGTTGCCACATTTCACAGGGACGCGGCACACTTGGCATGCAGGTGAAGTCGCCACCCTGGGCGCTCAAGGTTTCGCCACTCACCTCCGTCATCAGTGCTGTCACCCTTTCCGCTCTTCCTGCACGCATTCCTCACCCCACATTCCCTACCGCCAGCATTGCATCCCATCATCTGGGCACTGACGCACGGGTGCGTTCTATGGAAAAGATCGCTTACAATCACAATCTCACCAAAGACATGCTTGTCGCTGCAGCATGCAGCGACACTCACGTCATCCAGACAACGCCGGTGAGAGAGTCGACGTTGCCAGGGGCGTGGGTCCGGATAGGACATCACCTGTGTTGGTAGACACCCGCAACCCACACAAGGGTCCAATGAGGAATTTCAAGTGATTCGAAAGCGGACTGCGCTTGACTTCAGTTGATTCAAATCAAATCAAGTCAAAATCAAGTCATGCAGACGTTGATATGGCAGTCAAGATGTTACAACCATGCGCTGAGTACATTCTGGCCCGGGTGCAACGAGGCTATTTCGGGTTGATGTGGCAGTGACTGGTCCATCATTGACGGATGGATGTACGACCAAGGGGCCATGCCTGTCTGCGATCTCTCTGTAACTCTGTTCCCTCAGTCGTTTCTCCAAGCGCGTGGCCGTGCCTGCCTCCCACACAGTCCCACCCCGAACCTAGCTCATCAACATCATGTGCATTATCACCGACAACGCCTCCATCTATGCATCCAAGCGCTCGACGGCACTTCCGCACGGCATCCCGCAGGATGCCCACAAAATCCCACGCACCCACCCACCCCTGCCACACTCCTTTCCCCGCCGCCCCGCCGACGTGGCGCTCGGCGGCACACTTTTCGCGCCCACGGACGGCTGGGCCAGCCGGCACTCAACTCCCCCCAACGCTTGGCCCACGCATACCCGTCTACCTCCGCCTCCCCCCCCCTCCACCCCTTCCCTCCCTCCTCCCCGACGGCGATGAGCGCGCGGGCGCTGCTCTCCGCGCCCTGCGCGCCATCCTGCCGGCCGGACAGCGGCGCAAATGTCATCGCGGCGCATCCCGGGCTCTCCACCCCGCCGCGCTCCAGGTGCGCGGCGCAATTTCCGCTCGGCCGCGGGAGCTTTGGCGGCGGGGCGGCTGCGGCGTGGGCCGACGATGCGCTGAGCTGATGAGGGTTCGCGTTGGCCTGCAGCCGGCATTGCAGGGGGCCGCTGAGGGCCCAGGGCGGGCGAGTGCAGGTGGGAGGAAGTGTGTTGGCGGCAGGGGGGGGGGAGGGGAGCGGGCTCGCTTGATTAGCGGCGCGTCTGGTTTGTTCGTATCGGTGGGTGTTGGTCCCTGATAGAGGTCGGATCGACTGCACAGGGTGAGGCGCAGAGGCCGGTCACACGTCTGTGCGCGGCGCAGGCAGAGGCCAAGGCCGCCTCCGGCCAAGTTAAAGAAGAGTATATAGAGGTGGGGCAAGATAGCGGTTGTTACCACGTGTGTATTGCAAAGCGAAATTTGCAGCGAACGCACTGATCTGCAGCCCAAATTGGGTGGCTTTAACCGTGTTGGGATGCGGCATTTGCTGGTCGTGGGCAGCCATTGCTTTTCAGCGCAACGTTAAAACCAGCTGGCAACAGCTGGAGAGGTGTTTAAAGATGTGGATCCCAGGATCCATGCCGCACAAGGGGATCGGTACGACGTTTTCAGTGAGGACATGCAACGGCTGACGCACGAGCTGATAGTGCTGCAGGACAGGCGAACCAGAATGTGTGGCAGTGCAGTTCAGAAAACCCGTTTTGCAGAGGAATGATTGAGGTGGCCATTCACCTGGTCGAAACAGCTATTGGTTGTGTGGATCCTTGATTACATCTGTTGAAGAGTGACAAAAGACAGCCCTTGCATCTATTAGGCGATGTCTGGCATATGGCTACAAACAGAATGCCCAGCAATCCCAGACCAGGTTGCGACGTCCACAATCGCCAAAGTCATGCACTGCCATGTTGCATATGTGCAGGTGGTGCTGAACAAGCCCCTTGGGCTGCGCTTCACACGAGGTGCCGATGGAGGTGTCTACGTCACTGTCAGTGATCCGAAATTGGGCGAGACTGATGAACGGATCGAGGTACAGTGGCAGATTTGTCAATAGCCCTGACCCCATGTGTGAAATGATGGCTGGTTGCCTTGTTGCCATCGATATGCCCAGGATATGGGCGCTATGCCACCCTGCAATTGCTGTTGAAATAGATTCCTGGGCTTTAATGAATAAAGCGCTGTAAACAGGCTTTTGGCAACAGAACATAAACGTTTTACTGACAGAACACTTGTGAACAAGCTCTGTGGTGTGATGCTTGCCATCCCCCTGAGGGGAGCAATTGCAGTGCATTGCTATTTCCTGGAAAGATGTACTGGAATGAATAGTCTGAAGCCAACAGAAAGAGTATGCTGATTGTGAATTGTGGAGCCTCAGAGTATCCTGATCTGCATCTGGACTGTGCGTTTCTTGCACATGAGCGCATCCCCTGTCTCTATCCCTGTGCATCTAGCATACTGGGACGCGAACTGTTCTAGCATTCAGAAGTGGCTCAAGATTTTTTCCTACTATGCTCCAATTCTGGGTGTCCAGTTTTTGCTTGTACAGCCAGTAGTCAAGTTTTGAGCTGCTCCATGGCAAGAGGGAATTCTGAACAGCATGAGAAGCAGGATTTGTGGCTGTGAACGGCAATTGTTACAGTCTTGTTGGTGCAAGGACACTGTTTTTTTCTTTTTTTCTTTTTTTCTTTTTTTTTTTTTTGGTGTCAGTCACTGCAAACAGGGGCCTGTGAAGAAGAGCACCCAGATTCTTGTTGGGTGGGAGGCCAATTATCTGATGTTCAGTCCGTTTTGAGGACTATTCGTGTGGACAGGTTGGGGACAAGGTCATGCAGGTCAGCGCTTCATTTGGCGATGATGTCTGGGATGCCAAGAACTTTGGACAGGTCATGTTTGCCATCAGGACCCGCAATGGTGGTGTGTTCATCAAGGTCAAGAGGATGTTTGGAGATGTCTCCCAGATCGAGGTGAGGTGTGACAACATTTTGTGACAGTCCTGGCGAAGTTTTCATTGGTGCAGATGATGATTCTGATTGGAAAGGCTGGGGCGTCAAGATCGAGTTCATGAAAATTGTTGTCATGTTGTGGAGCTGAAGGGTTTCTGGTAAATACGTATTTGCATCTTGGGTTTGTTGTTGAGAAAGCACTCCCGTTTCAGCAATAGATGTACAGTACTTGCTACACGCCAAAGGTAACAGTGCTTGTAGTACTGCCAAGCGGATCAACATCACTGCTTTACAAAGCAGTGTACATCACTAGATGCAGACAATCCAATTGAGTGCATTGCCACTGTATGGCATTGCACTGCCCCTGAACCTGCTCAAAGGTCTTGGCCATAATCAGCAGCTTCATTGTTCAAGAGCACTTGTTCAATTTTCCAAGCACTGCTTTCAAGATAGACACCCAAAATTAAATAAATCCCAGTGCTTGGAGAAAACTCATCTCTCAAAACAGATTAGACAGTGTTCACCTTGTACCATCCAGCAGACAGGAAACAGAAGGGACCACATGTGAGGCAACAAGAAGTACTTTGCACCTGCTGATGCTGAACAGAGGATGTGCCATTGAACTTGATCTATCATTCATACTGGAGGAAGCCTTCTTTAAATGAGACATCAGTGGGCCAAACCCTTGGCGTATGCCTCTAAACTTGCATTACTCCACATGTAATGCGAGGAGCATCAACTCAAATCCGTGCAAGCAACCAACAAAAAGGAGCATGCCCTCCAATACAGCCAGGGCAGTTTTGAATGCCTCTGCATTTGTGTGGACAGAACATCCCCGCAGACAACGGTTGGAAGCGGGAGAGGAACGCCGGCAATGTGGGCAGTGCTGTGCGTGAACAGCAGCGTAAAAACTACGCGGCGAAGCAGGAGTTGGGCCAGGAGCGCCTGGCACTCTTCAACACCGCACTGGGCAAATTCGGGAAGAATGACATGGAGGGCGCCCTGATCGACTTTGAGAACGTGGTGGCGATGGAGCCCAGGAAATACATCGGGGACAACTTTGCTCGCTACACAGACATCTATCCAGTCGCGCAATACAATGTTGCCTGCTGCTACTCGGCGCTGAACCAGATGGAGGCAGGGCTGGAGGCCTTGGAATCGGCTCTCAGCTCAGGGTTCGACGACTTTGATAAAGTGAGGTCTGACAGCAACTTGGCAGCGCTTAGGAAAGATGAGGGCTTTACCCTACTCGTCAACAAGGTGTGTAATAATCAATTTTGTTGCATGTGAAAACATGTGGCAACTGCCAAGCTTGAACCTGCAAGGAGATGATTGGCACCATTGCATTTTGCAGAATTTGTTTGGGAATGTTTGCTTGGTTTTCCCCTTTCACTGTAGACGCCAGGTTTTGAAGCAGCTTCATCCAAGCTTTGTTGTTGGAGCTGAAATTCAGATTGTTTTCTTTCTGTTTGTTCAAAGCCTACTGGGTTGTTAATTGCTGAACATGCCTTAAGGGACGATGGTATGATCACTGCACACCATGTCACAAAGGTGACCCACACAAGGAGCCTTTTGCATATTCTCCAAGGCTTTGAAAGAGCAAGGCCAGGTCTGAGACTTTCCTTGTCTCAGAATCTGCAAGCTGGTTTTGTGCCTTGATCTTGTTCAGGTTGGTGCGTGGCACTAGCGTCTTTAAACAACCTTAACCAGTGCTTTCCTCAAGTGAGCCTAGTGTGGGAACTACGACATCTCAACAATGCAACGTGTGCGCCGCAATACTAGTGTTTTTGTTCAATCTTCTGGACAACACAGCTCAAAAGACACTGTGATTGCATGTGGAAAACGTGACAAAAGTTGCACTTGCATCTACCAAAACGTTAAGGTAAATCGTTTACAGCCACAATAGTTTGTTGCTGCTGCTGCTGCTGTTGGTTGTTTTCACATCCTGTCCAGCAACCCTGAGTATGTCTGCTGTCGGCAGAGTGGTTGGAAAAGGAGCTTACAATTTTAAAAGAAGAAACGAGTGTGAATGGCATTGCCTTCATGCATCAGTTGTTTGTGGCAACAGGGGATGGGCGTTTAATGCACTGCGTTGTGAAATTGTTGTGAGCACGCTTTCAGGGCTAGTAGAATTGGTTGTGTCCTAACTTCCGAATGTCCATGTTGACTGTTTTCAGCGTGCTTGATTCTTATTGCTGTGATTGTTTTCTGATATCTGTACTACACTCCGCTGCAGTATGATGAACCCATCATCAACGAGAATGCGGTCAGGTGGGCCATTGTTTTGCCTTTGATCCCTAAATGTTGCATCACATCTAAGAGTCCAGACGTAGCCACGATCTCAACAGATCGTTGGGCCTTGCGCCACCTTGCATGAATGTTGCAGTGCAGCATTGCACCAATCGATCGATTTAGGGTTTGTTTTGGTGGTACCTGCACATAACTTGAAGTGTTTGTCATTTACGACCAGGCACTGTCCGTTCCGAAAAGAAGCATCTCTACACAGATGAGTTCTCTGCAGCCATATACAGCAACATAGGCTCCAAAGTTGGTGATTGCACTGCCTGTGCTGACCAATCATCTCTCTCCCTGCAAGGATGTCACGTGTTGCTGAGGATTCAACCTTGTCCGCAATGCAGGGTCTTGAAGAACCTCTTCTCATTTGGAGGTGCCAAAGACGAGGATTGAGTTGTGTGGAGCGCGGGGCACGCCAAGGTCGTGTGCCCATCTCTACAAATTGAATTCCATTTATTCTTTGTGATGGGACATCTCCTCTCTCAACCGCAGGGCCAAACTCTCTTGAGATAGGATTCACCGTCACAGTGTGTTCCACCCTAGGAGTGGGCCGAAGTGGTCATGGCTAGCATTATGGCGCTTTCACGCTTTGTGGGATTCTTTTCGGTTGCCGGGCACAATGGGTTCGTCTGCTGTGGCGTGTGCTTATCTTATTGTCAAAAGGACAACCTGGAATGAATGATTGCATTGGCAGATGGCGCCATCTTACATGCTTCCCATGAGTGGGGATACAGATGCGTCAGGTGTCCGTGCTCTTCCATCAGCAGCACCCTTTCGGGGCCAATTTTCTGTTGCCGCTGCCAAAGCAGACAGCAATGTGCGCCACTTCCTGTGTGTGGGAGGGCTGCAGTGTGTCCCGAAGTGCGTTGTCCAATCCTTGAAACGCCACCAGCCCGCAGCCAAGGCGACGCTGGGTGCGCAATTGGCATCCGGCTTTTTTTTTTTTTGGTCCCAGGATGTGCGTGCATGACGCACAGTGTGAGTCGCACACAGTCACCCAGCATTGTCTCCTGACAGGAAAGAGAGAAAGGGCGGGATGAAAGCTTCCCATTGACATGGCAGCTCAGATGAAGAAGCATTGTCCCGGAATTTCCTGGCCGAAGTTTGTCCCCTTTGTGCGATTTCTGTGCGTGCTTGAACTCTGTTGCGTTGGTATTGCACTGCCTGCTGCACGCAGGCTTGTTGTTTACGTTTGCGGCACCATTTTTACGTTTAGAAACAATACCATGCCCCTGCCCCCCCACACCCAAGCGGATGGCAAGATGCGTTCCCATCCCCACACCACCCCGGACGAGAACATGTTGGTCCCTCCGTCTTTTCCTTGAAAATCCTTCTGCTTCCGCCGGCAAGGCCAACGCCGGTCAGTGGGTCAGTGGCTCAGGGTTTAGGGTGTCCGAAAGAAGGAGGGATCTTCACGGAAATGACAGAGCGACTAATTGGGCCGCACAGAGCCACCCTGGACACCCCCGAAATAATATTACTGCCTGCACCAAATCGGTGACTGCTTGCACCAAGTCACGTGCACACTTTGTCCTAACCTCAGTTTTAGGGTTAGGTTTAGTTCAGGGTGAGTTTTAGGGTTAGGGTTAGGACAGGTTTAGGTTTAGGTTTTAGGGTTTAGGTTTTAGGTTAGGTTAGTTTTGACGGAGTTGGACATGATGTGCACGTGACTTGGTGCAAGAAGTCACCGTTTTCGTGCAAGCAGTCACCGATTTGATGCAGGGAGTAATTTTATCCGACACCCCCACACATGACCCGTTCTCTCTAACAAATCTTACCCACAGGCCCTTTTTCGGTCCCCGTCGGCGCCAGCGCACCCTGTACAGGACCCCCCGGGCCCCTGCTTCCGCACCACTTGCCCTGCCGCCTGCGGCGCCATTTCCCACCTCGCCCAACGCGCCCACCCCTTCGGACCGCACCGCCGTCAACGCCTTCTCCGCATCTCCCCTTCCTCCCCCCTTTCCCCCTGAATCGCCGCAGGCTCTCCGCAGCGCGTCCAGGACGATGTCCCTGCAGATGTCGGTGCCCAGAATGGCCGGCGCTGCCGGCAGGATGGCCAGCAGGGCTCATGCCTGCCCGGTGGTGGCGACCGCGCGATGCGGCCCGGCCAGGAAGGGCCCAGCCCGTAGGGAGGCGCCCAGCGCCAGGGCGGGCATCCTGGCCAAGTGCGAGGCGGGGGATGATGGTCAGGCGACCAGCGTGAGGACGGCCGTCGGTGGGTGGCAGTTGCGGGGATGCGTCCACTGGGAAGCGTCGTCGGTCGCGCGGGGCGATCGTGGGTTGGCCGGTGGCGAGGTGGCGTGTGGGCGAGGGGCGGGGTGGGGTGGGGAGATCCCGGAGGACCGTCGGTCCGCCTCCAAGCATTGTCGGTCAGGGGATCCTGGGGGCAAGGGGCCACGGGCGTTGTTCCTGGACGGCGTGGATCGCAAGATGTCTGGAGGCTATCGCCCCACCTTGCCATCCGAATGTTCCCGGTCATGGACGCTCTGGCAAGGCCTCAATGGGGGAAGATCGCGTGCGGAGGCAAGGGGGGGAGGTTGCAATGCAGGGCTGGTTTTGTTGTTTGGACCATGTGACGGCCATTACATTTCCGCGCGCTTGTGCAGACTTTGTGACGGAGGAGGATTTCGAGGAGGTGGTGCTGAAGAGCCCCGTGCCCGTGTTAGTGGACTTTTGGGCGCCGTGGTGCGGCCCTTGCCGCATGATTGCTCCGCTCATTGACGAGCTGCAAGAGGAATACGGCGACAAGCTTCGATGCGTGAGTGTGGGGCCCTTTATAATGCTTGCAGAACATCGATGCTGCTGATGTTTTGGTGGGGCGTTGATCTCATTTCCACATCTCACAGCGGATTATGACAATAAGGCAGAGTCCCCATTGTGGTTGTTGGCCAGTGCATAGTCCAACATTGAGTCACAGCGATCCCGATTTGCACAGCTGGTGCCCAGTACCAGATTGTGTACAGATTTGCAGACTGGTATTCTCCACTTTTATTCTTTCTTTGTCCTGAGTTTTGCACACAATTCAAGATTTTCAAGAGGCTTTGGCAACGAGAAGAACAGCTATGTCTCAAGTTGCATTTGTAACGTCCTCATATGGACTAAAAAAAATCATATTCTGTTCGTATCAAGGTTCTGAAACGTGACAAGCTGCACCTGGAATGGCTTTGGAACAGCTCTGCACGTTGATCCTTGATAGGCATGGTCTTTGTGCTCCCCTTCACATGGTGCACCCTGTTACAAGAACCCTGGTACTGAGCTCCTTACAGCGGTTCAAGGACCTAAGGTTGGAGGTCTGTGATCTGATGGCCAACTTGTGGCGGTGTTCAGGTGAAGTTGAACACGGACGAGGACCCCAGCATCGCTACTGAGTATGGCATCAGGAGTATACCCACGGTCATCGTCTTCAAAGGCGGCAAGAAGATGGACACAGTAATTGGTGCCGTGGCCAAGTCCACCCTGCAGTCAACCGTGGAGAGGTTTATGGATTGAGAGCCCATCAGTTCACCATGTCCATGGGAAAGAAAATTTGGATGTTCAATGGTGAGCATGCATCCTCAGCAACAGGCTGCTTATGAGGCTGCTGGAGATGGCATGGCACAAAAGCTCGGGGACCTGGGGGCGCTCGCATCTGGGGAGCGTGCTGGAGTCCTGCTGGTGATCGATGGCTGTGCTGCAGGGCTGTCTTGGCCTTGACTCACAAGACAACGTGTGTCAGCATTGGAAAGGGTTCTTGCCCAGCAAGGAGCACACAGCAGTACTCCGGCCATTGGGACTTTTTGTGAAGTACAAGGTCTACAGGGATTTGTAATGGTAGAGGGGCGAGGGGAGGGCTCCAGGTTTCATGGGGCTTGTATGGTTTGGATGGCTCGGTGGATTTGCTGACGCCTGGATGTATTTGCCCATACAGGGAATGACATTGTGATGGTGGCTGAAAAATCTTGTTGCAAACTGTGGAGAGCCGTGGCTGCCGGATGATGGAAGTGCAATTGCGCACTTGGACAAGAGAGCTGGGAAGCTGTCTTACCAGCACTTGGGGGCAATCCACCCGATGAGCACCAGAACCTGGGTCTGTGGTGGCCAATCGACAGCCCGTGGTGATTTTTGCGCCCCTCATCACTGGGCCCAGAAAACTCTGACTCCGAAGCTCTGAGTCCTTGAAGAACATCTGAACGGCAGGTTGCAGCAGGTGAAGGTTTCTCAACTCCTGTCGCCGCTGTACTTCTGCGCTGACTCCCCTTGGGAACCAGAACAACTTCAATCGTGTAATTCCTAGCCCTGCAGCACCATACTGGCATAAGCAGCAAGGTCTTCAGCAAACCCTGTTTGCTGCAAGCCCTGTTGGTGCGCATTTGGCGCATTTGTTACTGGATATCGATAGGATTGGGCGTCAGTGCATACGGGTGGATTATCTACTTCGTCCCATGCTCCAGGGCCTTAACGTGTGGACGAGGCGACTGAGGACTTCCCACGAATGCACGTACCTTCCATTTCAGCCAAAAGGTTCCAAGTCAAGGCGGGCTCTGATGTGCACTCGGTCCTTTGACCTTCAGCGGCAGAATTGGACTGGGTGGCATTGTTAGCAGGTGGTAACAGAACAACTGCCTGATTCACATTGCTCTGGGCACTCCTCCTTGGAGGCCTACTGCGCCAGGCGCCCCTGCCTAAAGTGATGTGCAAGCTGTGCTGAAAAATCAGCTGGTCTGTGTCCAGACTGCAGGCCTTCCTTGTAGTCCAAGTCACTTCATCTCAAAAGAGGTGGAGCTAAGTGAGGAATCGCAAAATAGGTGGATAATAGAGTGCACTTGATGCAGTGGGGTTTGAAAGCGATTGCACATCGCTGCCCACACAACTGCCAGTAACATTAGGAACCAGGTCGGCATATCCACAGGCAGCAAAAGAGAGCGTGCCACACTTCCAGCAGTATTTCATGCCGTGAACTCCCTGTGTCGCACGACGCCCGGATGCAGAGAAACTGTTGGCTGAAACAGCGCAGACAAAGCAACTGCACACGAATACAGTAAGGAAAACTAAGGGAAAAGAGTGCGAAAATGACGCGCTCCGCTCGAGGCAAACTACCACCGCCACGAGGTGAGGTCCACTGAAAGCGGGGGCCTGCAGGACAGGTGCGGCATTAGGTCAAATTGAACTAAAAGCATAACCTGCCCATACCCAGGATGCGAGATCTCTGAAGAGTCTTCGCTTACACCTTCTGTGTACAATTGGGTCACGGCAATAGTATCTGGGCACCTCCACAGAGTACACAAACCAGCAGTCAATAGGCCCCAACCACCCATCCACAACTCCACCCCCAACACACCCTCCTTTCAAGCAGCGTCCCCTGTTCTGCGGAGCCTGCCTATTCCTTAACCTACACCTCTAAACACAGGTGGTGCTGGGCACTGGAGAATGCAGGAATGCCAATGGTGTGCATACTACCATCAGCAGCAAGACTGCCCCTTGCAAGCGCCAATCAGCACATCGAGCGCTTGCATCGGACGAACACAGATGGCATCAGCACTGCCTCTTCGCTACCCTGTGTCAATTTCGCCTATTGCGCCCAAGGTGTGCCACCACGGTGCTGCAAAGGCAGCAGCTTATCACACTGTGGGCAGAGCGGGAGGGTAGGGGCCACTCGGCTGGTTGGATTCAGGGGTGCTTGGGTACCCCAGTGACGGTTGAACGCTTGGCGGCGGCGTCACAGGCGATGGGCAGACCGCCACAGTCATCGTGGGACCCTGCACTGGAGTGCCTGGGACTTGCAGGTAGTCACCAGCAGGGGGAACATACACGCGAGGGGGTCCCCGCCAAACACCATCTTCCACTCTATTGTACCACAGAGTGCGGGTCTCTTGAGCAAGTGCACAAGGCTGGCAAAATGCCCAGAGCAAGCAGTCGGTGCAGGAATTCCCCTCCAGCCCAAATTTGGATCGCAATTCCTGGCGGTTGATGGCACCCATGATGATGAGCGCAACGCCAGCGACGAAGGTGATTGCCACAACGGCCTGTGGGGCGATACCCTTGTTGAGGATGTTCGACCCACAAAATTCAAAGCCTCGGAATTTGACATTCATGGTGTTGTCTTCCTCCTTTGAAGGGCAGACAGGGGAGAGTAGCAACAGGATGAAGAAGATCAACGCCCATAAGAAGGCTGATTGAGTGAACGCTCTGCGCTTGTTGATCCTGTAGCAATGACAACGAAATGATTCCAAACTCAAGCATGGGTAGGCGCAAGGCAAGTACTGGTAGAGGGATATCGCCTTGCCAGCTCAATTGCCCTGTGCCCAGGCCTTCTCTGCAGTTGCAAGGACCACGAATCTGAGGCCTGCTTCCTTAGTGGGATAAGCATCTCCGTTTTGGCTGTCGTCATTGCTGATCCGTTGGCTATAAGTTACAACGCAGATACAAGAGCCCACCTTTCACGACACTGGATTCAGGTTTGTGTGCCTACGGCAAAGTTCTGCAGCACCAGGTTTGGACTGCAAGATGCCTGTGCATGTGGCGTTACCGGACAATCAGCAGCAAAACCCATTCGCACGTCTTCTGTCCATGCTTTTCGAGCTTATGGCGAAGAAGGATGCGCAAAAACGGCATCATGCCCTCGTCACTTGAGCGTCATCAAACGAACGCAACAACACTTCACGGCGATTGGGACATGGAAAGAATTCAGAGCCAGTGTGCCAGATGGCAAGAGCCAGATGCAGCCGCAGAAACGTCGCCACCACACTGCGTCGACAGGGTCCCCTTTCCCGACGACATCCGCGTTCGCGATGTCGACAATTACGGACCAACAAGGCGGCACCGGCCCGGCGACGCAAGGGACAGTCACCCGCACAATCTTGAATATCAAAGGGCGCCCATGCCGCAAATGAAAACCCCCGAGGCCCCGTGCAGCCATGCATCGCGGGGAAGCTGCTGCAGCGAGCATTCCACGCTAAGGGAAGACACCTCTCCTGCGCCGCTCCCATCCATCACAACCCCGTTCTGCGCTCCCCAACCACTCCATGATTCCCTCCTTGGGCCAGGCGACCCCATGCGCCACGAGAATCCAGAGCTGCCAACCTACCCGAACGCCACGCAGGGCACGAACCAGCCCAGCAGGCAGCTGACGATGCCCTTGTAGTCGACGTCGCCGCAGATGCAGATCCAGTGCCTGTGCCATCTCCGCAGCAGGGCGACGACCATCGGCTGGCCCGTCACCGGCGGCGGGGCGTACGGTATCGTCTCGGCAACAATGGGGATGGGCTGGTACGGCACGCCCTGCGCCTCCGCCATCCTGCGTGCCGGTCCCTCCGTGGCCAAGGGGCTGGCTTGGCCACAAAGGGAGCAGGGAGGGAAACAGGAGCCCCTGCTGGTGACACAACGTGGCAGGTCAGCTATTGCGTGTGGGCACAGTCACCGTGAAGTAATCGCGCGTGTTGGACTGCCCCCCCCGTGGTGACCAACTTTCAAGCAGTTTCAGAAATCCAGTTTCAGGGTGCTGTGGTGCCTGATTACGGCCTGTGATTACGGCTTCCTCATGGTCTGTTGACTGGCTGACAGGGTTAAAATAGCAGTCATCGTCCATAACTTACCAGATTGTGATTGACGCCACCTTTCAGTAACTTGGAACTCAGACCAGGCTGTAAGCCCGGCAGAAGCAAAAGTCAAATACGCCAGGGAGGCGCGTCCTTTCGGCTCGAGGAGGTGGACCGTCCAGTGCCCACCGTCGACGCTGTTCCGTGTTTTTCGAAGCAATGGCCCAGCCAGTTGATGACTGCACTGTTGCCACAGTAGGGAAGGTGACGCACCGCCAAGTGCTCCCTGGCACCCTCATCTCACTGTCGACAACGTGAGCCAAAGACTGTGCACAATGGGTACCCCTTTATTGCAGACTGACAGGGGGCTTTCTGCCCTCTTGTTCAGCGGGGCCGACTTCCGCACTACCCCAAACAGTTGCGCTGATCAACTGGGCCTCAATGCACTGGCTTGCGTCGAGGTTCACCGAAGCGCACATTGCTTGTGGCAAATTGCGACTTGTTAACCAAACACACCCACATTGAATATTCGGCCACCATTCAGCGAATTCCCGGTGCAGTTTTTCCTTGCTGGGAACAGACGAAGAATCACCTCAGGGCCTGCGTACTGCCATTGTACACAACCTCGACTGCGACTGCGGGTACTCTGCCCCTTCGCCCAGGGACGCCGGGGGGCGCGCCCAGCCTCGCCCCTCGCCGCAGCGCGGGTTAGTCACGCGGCTCGAGGCCTGTTCCCTCCCGCGATGGCTGGCGGGTGGCGCTACAGCGTGCGGATCCCGGACTACACCAAGGAGTCGACCCAGGGGGAGGACGACGTCGTGGTGGGGATTGCGCCCTTGCCTTCCAGCCAACGATTCTCGCCCCCTGGACTTCTCAAATCCAGCCAAGTCGAAGGCCATTGCTCTCAGAGACGCCTCTTCTTGGCGTCGCGCGTTGTCCAGCGAATGCCCCTGATTGGCGCGGGGGCCCGTTCGGTCCAGACCGGCGCTGGCGCGCCGCGTTGTCGTTCGTGAGGGTACGGTAGTTCGAGGAGGCGCGCGGCGGGGGTGTAATGCCTCCAGGGGGGTGGGTCGGAATGGGCAATGCGGACGGCCCGGGATGCGGAGCCGCTGGGGCTCTAAGGGGTCCGGGCGACGGGCTGGACGGGCTGGCCCTGCCGCTGCGAAGTCTGTTACCGTGGCTCGGGCCGAACGCCGACAACTCTTCAATGCCCGCGGATGGCGATCGCCGCGGCGCCCGCGCTGTGGGTATCCGAGCCCTCGCATGTGGGTGGCGAGTGGGCAGCCGTGCGGCGTGTCGCTGACCCTGGATTGGTGAAGATCGACACGATTATCTTTTGAAAGGAGCGTGAAATTGGCACCTCTCCTGGGAGTTTGCAAAGTTCAGCGGCGCCGTGTTGACTGCAGGGATGGGTTGCTGGTGCGCAGTACTACCAGGTTGACGTGTTGGTGCAGCCCCCCGGCAGCTCGGAACCCGCCGCGCCCTCCACTGTCTGGCGCCGATTCTCGGAGTTCAGACAGCTGCACACGAATGTGAGTGGGGACAATTGCCTGCCTAAGAGGTACAGAACCTGCCAAGCTTGGCCACACCCTCCTGAGCGCTGTGCGCGAGGCTCCCTGCCATACTGGGAAATGAATGTGTCCATCGCATCTTTGTAGAAAATGGCAATATGGTGGTGGCACACGTCTGGTAATGGCAACGGTTGAGGTGCATGTCTGGTAATGGCAATGGCTGTGGCACGCTGAACAAACAACACGATACGATCAGCAACACTGGTCTGGAAATCATGCCCCAAGTCGCCTCTGAGGTGCAAGGGCAATGTTTTGCCATGTTTATGTGACAAATGTAGTCAAAGGATTCGAGTGGCACTTGTCACTGCTAGGTTCAGTTCGCCAGGCAGCACAAGCCCTTCTGGCGGTTCAAACGAACTGGACAGCGTCGAAAGGAACGCCCTTGTCAGAGGGGACAGCCCAAAATCCACGCTTTGAGAGCGCGCCAAGCTGCAGAAGATGGTTTGAGAGTCTGCCTGTCCAGCAGAAAAAGAACACAACGTGGAGGAGCGGGAATGGCAAGCCAAATGTGCAGTCACGGCTGTGCGTGAGTTGGGTTAAGCTGCCAAAGAATCTGCGCACCACGATGACTGGATCGATGAGCCATGCTGTGTGTGGCATGTGCATTGACAACCGCACCCAAACATGCCGACTTAGCTGTGAGATAACAAAGGTCGCTGCTCTAAGGACCTGGACATACTGCAAGAGAATGGTTTTGCGTCACTGAGCCGTGTTGCGAAAACACTGCTTGCAAAGCAACAAATAAGTGGGCCGTCACAGTTTTTTCTGCTGCAGTATGGGTCCATTGGCACTTCCGAGCAGCTTCTGATGAAGAGAGTGCACATGTTCGTATTACTTGCTCTGCAACGCTGTTCTTTTCTGTTGTTCACCCTAACTATCGTTGCATTGTTTTGATATCTTAACCTGTGCCTGGGAATGCCATTGAAACTTAGTTCATTATTGCCCTGTGGAAGCTATGCAAAAGCTGACTTGGGGTGAAGTCATGCTTCATATTCCTGGACTTGATTGCTTTTCCAGTTGAAGAGTGTGCTGCCCAACCTGTTCAAGAGCAAGGAATTGGACCCTCCCCCTAGGATGTCACTGCGTTTTGTCAACAACAGTGACAGATTGCTCAACGAGCGAAGGCAAGGCCTGGAGTCATGGTTGTGGGTGCTGATGTCTAATCAACGCATCGCACAGAGCCAGGAGATCAGAGCATTCCTGCAGCTTCATTTGGCTGTGCGTGCAGCAACAACTTCATCTTCAGGGTATGGTAGGTTTCCCTGCATTCCTTGTTTGGGTTACCAGGGAAATATGTGCAGCATTGATCTGTTGTTGCATTCGTCCAATAGTGATCCAGCACTGCCATTGCAAGATGCAGGCAATGGCAGGTTGTGTTTCCATCCACAGCGTTGCTTCGGGATGTTTGTCCATTTTTGGCGACGCAGAATTTTGTGGACAGATGTTGGCGTTGTGGCGGGGATTGACGCTCGGACGGACATGAGACTGTTGGCATACCATTTGCTTGGCCAGCGTCTTGACAGTCAGTTTTCAGTAATTTGTATTGAACAGCAATATCATACAGAAAGCGAAACGGCGCATGTGGACCCCTGTCATGGGGAGGAAACATTCAAACTGAGTGTCTCACAAGGGAGAAGAGGTGTCACTGTGGAATGTCATCATCGTTTTATTGTTTGTGAAGAGAAAACGTATTACTGTTGTCACAAGTCCCATTTCCCAGTCACATGCCATTTTGTGTGCTGTTATGTTGCCTCGCTGTCTCATCCATGCCGAGCAACAGAATGATCTCAAAGCATGTGTGATGCTGCATCGCCCTGATGCGACTTTGAGAGTGGCATCTCCCCAATTGGACAGCTTGTGTCACCATTGCCAGCTGAACATACGAGTCGAATCCTGAGCAAGGAGTGGCCTATGTTCCTGTTGCCATCCTTGTCGCAGGGCTGTTTCACCAGCAACATCTGACCGAAGACCAGGCGCTCTCGATCTCACATCTCCAGAGGGTTGTGAAATCGCTGATGGAGAACTGGACACAGTCAGCGAGGCGTCTGGTCCAAGCATCGTAACGTCCACCAGCAATTTTCCTGCAGAAACAATATCGATGGGCATAGCCTCCAGATCTCAGGTTGAGCATCGCGAGAGTTGTCCCTGCCTCCCACTCACTCACACACCTTGCAGATATGCACAAGTTGGGTACTGACATGAATCAAAATTGCAGTTGACAGTCATGCAGTTGCTGGAGACGTGGCAACTTATATTTGTGAAACTTCTGATCTGATAAAGCAGAGCAGTAGCCATTCAGCCACCCACAGCAGCTGCCATAGCCAGCAACTTTTTTATGCCCTTTTGTTTGGATTATCTTTCACAAAAGGACGGTTCTGGTAGTGCTTGGGAGGTAATCAGGAAAATGAGCACTGGCAACTACTGATGCATTGGAACAAATGTCTGGGATATTGACCCCAACCCCCAAAGTACTGCACAACTTCCACAGCTGAAGTCGCCTTGCACTAGTTGTTTTGAATTCATTTTTGAAATCCAAATGGCAGGAGGATCTTTTCCATTGCCTTGAGTAGCGCTGCCGTGTGTGGTTTTCCAGTATGTTTCATGTTGAGGACCCATGGCTGGTGCACCAGCACCACCAAGGGCACATCTGTCGACCAAGTGCAAACCACATACTGAAGGCGAAAAAACGAACAGCTGAAGTGTGGTGTTTTGGGTGTGCAGATGGGAGACATGTCTGAACCTGTGCGGATGGGCCTAAAAGTTGAGCACCGCTCGGATATGAAGAAGCTGCTCGGTATTGTTGACCACTATATGGACCAGGCTGGCCGCGAGCTTCAAGAAACTTCTGCTGAAGTTTCAAGGCTGTTGCAAGTGAACCATCATCTGATAGACAGGACGCGGTCACTCGAATCACAGGTGCAAGGAAACGGCTCCCAGCAGGTGAGTGTCTCTGAGATTCTGAATGATGGCATTTGACACCAGCAACGCATCATTGCCCTTCTGACCAATGTTCATGAGAGGCACTGCTTGCTGCCAAAAGTTTGCTCTGAGATCGCGCATGAATGATTGAATACAGCATGTGCAGAGTAAGAACCACAGATGCTGTCAAAGAGTCTGGAGGTGTGAAGAGGCTGTCTTAAGATGTGAAGTAGCCGAGAGTAGCAGATCCTTGTGAGTCCTTTGTCATTGGCCGATTAGTGTTTCAGCAAATCAGATCTGAAACTTGCAGATCGGGTAAATGTGACTTGGATCATGCAAAGCATCCATTTGTGCCCAGGCATTGAAGGGCCATTGTCCAAGGGAAGAGACCTGAAAGAAGGCCATACACTTTAAATTGACACCACGTGCGCGTTGCCCACCAATCCTTGCACCAACCTGTGCTGTGTCCTTCCGATGTTTCAGGACAAAGTCATCGCAGAGCTGGAACAGCACCTTGAGGGCAAAGAAGCAGCACTTTCCAGCGCTCAGTCCAGGATCGAGGAGCTGGAGGCATCTGTATCGTCAAAGGAAGCTCGGTGCTCAACATTAGAATCTAGCTTGGCTGCAGCTGCTGAGGCTCACCAGTTCTCGGAGAAGGAGCAGGAAGGCAGGGCATTGCGGCTTGAGGGTGAGCTGGACAGTGCTAAAAAGCACTGTGGAGGCCTGGAACAGAAAATAGGCGAGTGGCAAAGGAAGTACAAAGATGACAATAAAAAGCTTGCAGAAGCAGTGCGAGCATTGCGAGGAGAAAAGCTTGAGCTGGGCACAAAGATTTCCATGGTAGAGAAGGCCTGGGTGAATGCCGTGTCTGAAAAGGATGAGATTATCGAAAAGCTGCAAGGTGAGATTGATTCACTTCAACAGGGAATGCGTCAGCAGCGGGAGGAGAGGAGCACACAGGAGGCTGAGCGTGTTGCTCAGCTGGAAGCCTCCTTGAAGTCGGCTTCAGCAAGGAATGCAGAGCTCCAGGGGGAGCAATTCAGGATCGCAAATCTAGTCGATGCCATGCACGAGAGCAGCGGCTGTCCTGCCGATACGGAAGCCTCAACAGTGCAAAAGCTGGAGAAGGTCTCTCTTCAAGTGAGGAAAGAGAGAGATTGCCTAAATTCCAGGCTGGGTGTTGAATCTTCAAGACGCCAGCAGGCGGAGGATAGGATCACAGACTTGGAAATACGCTGCAGCACAGCAGACGAGGAGTTGAAATTGCTGCAGAGCCAGCACAACGAGCTGCTGGCAGTCAGGGAAAGCCTTGACAGGCAGCTCTCTGAGGAGCGTCAGGATGCAGCAAAGATGAAGAGGGTCAGGCTGGAGCTGGAGCGGTTACAGGCGTTCCGCCGAGAGATCGTGGCCGAGAGGGATTCCGCCCTTGTGGAGCTGGAGAAATTGAAGGAGGAAAATGGAAAGGCGCAAGGCTTGGGGGACGAGGTGGGTTTTCTGAGGTCAGAGAACCAGCTGCTGAGGCAGCACAGCTTCAAGTCAGCTCGACTGACTTCGGACCTGGAACTCGCGACCAATGAAAACAAGGAGCTGAAAGATAGGTTGGCGCGTAAGGAGGCGGAAAGCAAGGAGGTGGCTGATCTGCAGGAGAGGGTTGGCGAACTCACAGCCGAGAATGCTGCCCTCAAGAGGGCGGACGGTGAAATGAAGGGTCGCCTGACAAGGCTGGAGACTGGAGCCAAGGAGCATGCAGCTCTGGAGGTGAAGGTGAAGAGTCTGCACTTGAGGAGTGAGCAGTGTGAGAGCCTATCCAGGGAAGTGGAAGCGACGAAGGGTAAGCTGGGAGATGCAGTGGCGAGCAATGAGAAGCATGAGGGCCCCAAGGTAGTGCAAATCGACAGTGGTGGAGCAGAGTTTGAGCGACTGAATGCGCGGAAGAGAGCGCTAACATCCAGGCAGTGCACATCTGTGGAGCTGGGTGTCCTTAAGGCCCAGCTGGCGGATTCTGCCAAGTTGGTGAACCATCTGAAGGAACAACTGAGGGTTGTGGGACTGGAAAGGGACCAGCTCGTGGCTGCCCAGGCATCTACCCAGCAGGAGTTGCTTCGTGCCGGAGCTAAGAACACGCAAGCTTCGGACAAGAACACTGGACTGGAGATTGCACCTGAGCGGGCAGCACATGGTTCCATTGATGCAAGCCAAATCAGAAGCCAGGCTAGGCAGCAAGAATTGGATGTTATGTGTTCTGGCAGAGGCGACGCACAACGGCCAGCGCAGCAAGGCAATGAGCCCGTCGAAACAGTCAGTGGCGAAGTGCGTGAAATATTCTCTGAACTGCTTGGCTGTGATATACCTGGGCTGCCCACGGATGGACCATTGGATCCCACAGCCCTGGGTGGTTTCCTGGAGCGTGTCGGACAGAGCAATGGCCAGTTGGCCCTCATAGAGACGAGGACAAGAAAGTTACGGGGTGGCGAGGCTCAGGCCAGCCCAGATGACATGTCTATAGGCTTGGACCTCCGGGTGGTGCTTGCTGATATGCTTGATGAACTTGCCAGAAAATGCAAGAAGATAAACGAGATCACTATACACAAGTTGCTGGCATCCTTCGAGGCCAGCAGTGCAGTGCAGCCTCCAAACCCGCCTGTTAACAACGTTTCAATGGCACTGACGCGAAACGCCGGAAATCCCACATTGCGACAGTCCAACCAAGTCCAGGCCATTGAGCCGCAGCTCCAGAAATCGTGGACTCGGCGCGCCCTGGGTCAGGCGTCTACAAGTGCCCTCCGACCTTCCAGATCGTTGGGGTCTCACGATGAGCTTGCCGGAGGCTACCAACGACCGCCAGAGCGGGGCACAGCTACGGCAAGCTCATGGATCAAAGGGCCAGGCCCCCAGGACGCCGCATCGCCTCAGGACCGCGGCGCGGCGGGAGTGCGAAGTTTCCTTGGGGAGCTGGGGGCGAAAATGAGCCAGGGGTCGGAGCTCATGCAGAAGGTTTCGCACGGCTTCATCAGCAGGGCGGCCCAGCCCTCGCAGCAGCAGAGGCAGGTGTCGCCGCAAGGCGTCCAGAGCGACCAAACCCCTCCAGGATGAGGTGGGCTGGTCGCTGTGCCTTCCCGCAATGAAGTTTGTACCACTTAGTGCGGCGGTGTCAAGTTCTGTGGAAGATTGGGAGGCGGAGTCGTGAGGAGCTGGGGTTAGCCGGCACGCTCAAGTTCCGGGGTCGCTGCCTCCGTGTTTATGTGCCGATTCCGCTGGCCTGACAGTGGCAGACCGCTGCTGGGGTTGGGGTGGAGACTGCCAAGAACGGGTCCATTGGTGGCATCAAGATGTGGCGTGATCGTAAATTCTTTGATGGCTTCAACTAGCATAGACGCGCTGACTGTTTAGTTAGGATTTGTGGAGTTGTGATACTCTACGTTTTAATTGCACCGGGTTCCTGGGCATATACACAGTTGCCGAATCGCCCTCAGTTAACGCTTCTATCAGGTGTGTTTCTGTGTGCGCGCTGATTGGCAATCGTTTCCAGTGCACGAGTTGTCGATTGGAACATCTCGGTTGCCAGCAGATTGATGAACTCCAGCTGCACCATGTTTCTGCTAGTGTAGAATGCTTTGCTGTGTCCTTCAAAAGGGTGCCTTTCTATGATTTGAACGGGGTGTTGCAGTCGGTTTGTGCCCTTTTCACACGCGGCTTCTGAGCCGTTGGCACTTGAGGTGTCGTAGACATGGGAATTCGTCAACTTGTGTTGCGTCAGGCATCGTGCTTAGTCTGGGCTGCGCAGTGGCTTTGAGTATTCCCTAAAGGGCTGCAAGCCCTGTCCATCACAGCAATTGAAGTCAAACGATCGCCAGGAAATGTAGTTGACGCACTAGAGGAACCACACTGCACACTGTGTGCTCCTCAACAATTTGGAGAAGTACCCACAGTAGAAAAACGCACAGACTCTGAAAACAAAACTGCCAAAACAGACCTACTCGTGCCTGGTCCCTCAAAATTGGCCGCAATTTGGTGCAAAACCTCGCTTTGCCTGTACCGCAAGGATCTCCAAAACGTTGAAAATAACACCCCGGCTGCAGGCCCATCTCCTGGCCACTTATAGGAGTGCAGCATCCAGCTTGCAAGAAACACCACGGACCCAGTCCTCCCTGGCTCACGATCTGCGCCCCAGGCCCTTCAGCAAACCACAAAGGGCCGCAATGCAGACCCCAGCTGCAACCCCCAGCCCAAAGCCACACACCGCCAGGCTGGTGGCTCCGGGAGTCACGGACAGCCGCTTGTGAGTGTACTGTATGTTCCTGTCCTTGTCGACGACCTGCCCAGTGCCCCTCAACAGCCACTTGTCGGACAGCAAGCCCTCCACCCCCACGGGCCCCCTCGCATGGATCCTGCCGGTGCTGATTCCCACCTCGGACCCCAGACCAAATCGGAAACCGTCGGAGAACCGAGTGGATGTGTTGTGGAACACGCAGGCGCTGTCCACTCGCTGCAGAAAGTCCTCGGCCGTCTGCTCGTTCTGGGTCACGATGGCATCCGTATGGTGCGACCCGAACTTGTTGATGTGCTCGATCGCCTCGTCCACAGAGGAGACCACCTCAAGAGTGACCGCCTTGTCACTGTACTCGTGCCTGTCACTGGGGGCTCGGGGCAGCTTCAGGGCATCGCTGGCCTTGAGGCCACCATGCACTACGACGCCTGTTCGGCAGTGTGCAGCAAGAATGTTCAAACCGCCCATGCTCAAGTCCATTCATAAAGGAAGGCACAGGCGGATGTGGTCAGCTAACTGGCTAAGAGACCTTACGTACATGCCTTGAGAGATGGATGCAACACAAGACCATTTCAGCCAGGAGATCATGGCTTATCCTGTGCCCAGTTGCACTGAAGGGGACAGAGGCAAACATTCAGAATTTTGTTTTGGCACAATTCTTTGCATGTGTCAATGGCAAAGATGCATCCTGTGTTCGTGTAGATCAATCTGAGGACAGTAGAATGCAGCATTGGGCAAATTTTTGGTGCATTTTGCAGGGACCACACTTTCCAAGAGGCTGGCGCTGGAGGTGACAACATCTGGAGGTGCACGCTGCAAAGATGCGCACATGCTAGCTGCCATTTGAAAACCACTGTACACACACTCACACAGCACCAAGATCGGATTCCCATGCACTGATCAAAAATTAGTTGTGCGTGCCTGAGTGACATCAAGCCACAATTGCCCCATTGTGATGTTCCATGCAACACACAAAGTGCCAGGATGTTCCGACACTGTGCATTTATGCTGCTGCTTCGTTCTGTTCTTCGTGACTCCCCATGCTGTTTTACCAAACCCAGCAAAAACAACAAGGGTGGTCTGAACAGATCTTTGTCCTTGGCAACTTTTTATTAGTCCCAACTGCTGCTGCTGCAAGGCTGCACAGTTTGCCCCACCTTCGCTCTTCATTGCGTCTAGTAGTCTGTCAACCCCATTGTGTCCACTCCAGGAAGAGTGGACAATTATCTTTTCCACAGCATTGCACGCTGCAGGATAGTCAATCTTCGCATCGACGCATATCTTCAGAGCCATGTCGAAATCAGCGTCCTCGTCCACATACACATGACAAATCCCATCGGCATGGCCCAGCACAGGAATCTTTGTGTTCTTCTGTATGTACGAAACCAGCTGGCCCGAGCCCCTTGGGATAACCAAGTCGATAGCACCATCCAGCTTGAGGAGATCACCAATCTCATCTCTTGATTCTACCAAGGCAATCAGGTCACGCCCAACACTGGGAGCCCCAGCCTCGATCACGTCACAAATGATCTTGTGCAAAATGCGGTTGCTGTTCATTGCCTCCTTGCCACCCTTCAACAAGAGACCATTTCCGCTCCTGATTGACAGAGCTGCGATTTGCGGCAAAGAATCTGGCCGGGCCTCAAAAATGATCATCAAAACTCCTATTGGTGCTTTGACCTTCTCCAGAACAAGGTCTTTTGCCACTTCCATTCGTTCAATCACACTGCCAATGGGCTCCTCCTGATTCGCTATGGAATGTATACCATCATGTAGCGTCTTCATTTTATTTGGCTTCAACTTCAGGCGCTGCATCAGAGCATCCGATATCTTTCCTTTTGCCTCTTTAACATCTTTTTCGTTTTCCGTTTTGATGAGCTCCTCATTTGCAAGCAGCGCATCAGCAATAGCGTGAAGGATGGCATCGCGAACCCTCGTGGGCAGGGCAATGAATTTCTGCGATGCAGCCCGTGCTCTGGTAGCAATGTCCCTTGCAGTTCCGCTGGCCGAATTGTTCTGTCCGGCGTCCATCACCCTCAATGGCTTTACCCTGCAAGAAGAGCACTGCAATTTCAACACTTGTGTCTCTTTCCAGCTATTCCACACCTGCGAGACACCGTGTCCCGCTTCCAGCCTCCCAGCCCTGGCCACCTGCCAACCCCCCCCCTGCGGACCACACCACTGATCCACAATGCTGAACCAAATCCAACACTACCCAAACTACTACCCAACCCACTCCACAGACCCCCAATCCTTTCCACTCACCTACCCCTCCAGCCGATGCCCGCCGGCGGCGGCCTGCTCCGCTCGCCAGGGCTGACAGAGAGCCAGCACCGGCGCCAGCGGTGCACTGCGCCATCATGCTACTCCCCTCGGCCCACATTCCTCCCCCACCCACCCAGCAATGCCCACGGCTCTCTCGCTCAGGCCTGGGCCTGTGCGCGCTTCGTGCACATCTGGGAACTGTTCATGCATTTGGCGCTGGAAAAGGCGCGCTCGTAGCGTGCGGTCACCTGATGCGCTGCGGGGGCGGCGCTCCTGTCTCGCGTCCCTTGGGGAAAGGACCCTGGTCGCGTAACCCGGAGCAAAGGCGGCTGTGCGGCCACTGAACTGCTGCCACGGAGTGACAGAGGCACCGCGCAACGACTTGGCACGTGTTGGGAACGCATCCAATTAGAAGAAGCACAGTGCGGTGACGTGGAGGCCCTGCTGGGTCGCGGGTTGCGGAGTGGTGGGAGTGTGGGGCGCGCCAAATCCGCACTACTAAGGATTGCCACAGTTTCGTGAGCGCTGACAGCCCGACTTCAATGTTGGTTGTGGACGGTGGTCACGGGTTCGAACACTCCCGTTGGGACGCTGTGTGGCGGGGCTCAGCGAAGGAAACGACCGACACACGCGACCCACAGCCTCTTGCGTCCCAAAGCGCGGCTGCCCGAGCGGAGGCCGCATTGTCTTTCGCTTGCCCCCGTTCACGGTGGCTACCATCCCAATGAGCACCGAGGGAGCAGTGAGGGTTCAAATGGGGCCCGTTGAAGGGGCCGCGGACGCCGCAGACGGCTCTTTGCTCGCCGGGGTCCGTGCGCGGCAGGACGAGGAGTTTGGGGGCGTCCTGCTGCATGAGGGCGCGCCGATGTCGCACGACGGGCCCCTGGCGCGGACGAGAGGGTGGGCGGGGCGACCGGCGCAGCGAATGGCGGAGCGAAAGGGTCGGGAATGGCGCGATGTCCCTCGCACCCAAATTTCGAAAAACGTCGAGTGGACAGACGTGGCGTCGCGTCACGAACGGTGGCGTAGATTCCGTGGATTGCATCTTCGGATTGCAGCTTGCGGGCGACAACCGTGGCAAGAAATGCAATCAATGCTGGGGCGCATGCCTGTGGCGCGGGGAGTGCCTCAGCGCCCACATGCCTTGTTTGCCTTTCCCTCTTAGGGCTCACGGACGCTTGTGCGTTTGCGCTTGTGAATTCGCAGTTCTCGAGTCCATGTTGCACCCTCCGCTGCCCAGGACCTGAGTTCAATCTCCCCTTTGCAACGAAATGTGCACATGAATCTGCATCTTCCAAGAAATCAGACGTGCAAACCTCAGCATTTCTTGTCAAGTGCATCTTTTTAAGCAGGGTTGACAAAATCTTGTGATGCTGTTCGCAGTGGAAAGCGATGGCAGACGTTTGCCTTTGGCTGGCCAAACAGAATCTGCAGTTTGTACAATGTTGGTAAGCAGAATCTCTCTTATGCCTCATGGTGCCCACATAACTGGATTGTGAATCTCACAAGCAGGGTCATGCATGGGATATGGTCGCTGATATCTATTTTAGTTACTGTTCATTAATGGCCGTGAAGATGAAAATCTGATCAGCAAGTCAGGTGCCAAAGATGGCAAAGACGTGCACGATTTGAAACAATTCTTGCTTGCATCATTTGCCACAAAATAGGTTCCAGGGACAAGATTCTCAGTGGGAGATTGCCACACAGGAACCAACGATTGCTTGGGCATGCATGTCGCAGCTGCATTTCTATTCATGGGTTAAATTTTCCACCCAACCCTTGTTGCAGGTTTCTGAACATGAGTGTTTTGCCGTGCCCAAGGTCAATGGGTCACAATGGGTGTTTGCAACGAGTTCCATGGCGTATGCCTGGTCATGGCAAGGGACAGCTTAGCTCCATTGATTTGCCAGGCAGCAGCAGACATTCTAATCT
>CAJHUC010001658.1:0-33263 GCA_905146915.1 Ostreobium quekettii
CATTGTCGAGCTCCCTAAAGGCGCACTCTTGGAGGACATGGGAGGCCTAAACTGGTAGTTACTGACAATTGTGGAGAATGCATGAGGAACCGTTCACTGTGAATTGCTGTGGTCCATGCCGGTGATGAATATGCTGCCCGCCATTTAGCACCAGTCGGTTGATGTCAGGACGGCTTCCTTAAGTGGGTGATGTCGTTGATCTGGATGTCGCACCTTCTCGGGTGACATCACGACCGAGCTGGCGGTCCTGAGAAGCCAAGGGCTTACCTGCACACGAGACTGGAATCCTGTCAGCATGAATAAATTCCAGCCATGGAGAAGGGCTCCTGGCTGGAAGGATCGTACTGAATACCACAAACTGCATTGTGTCATGCCCGTTGAGCAAAATTGCCAATTTGCAAGTGTATGTGCTGTCTGTGCCATTTCGGTGGGAGTTCAATTGTGAAAATTGGCAGACGATATGGTTAGAAACGTCAACCGATTCAGATAATCACCGCGGGGACAATTAAATAACTGTTCGGAGACAACAGGCGTGCCCTTTGTTCAATAAAAAGCACCACCACCGCCAGCCGCTGGGCACGCCCCGGAACAGGCAAGAGCAGCTAGTAATATCCACAGGATGCCCTTCCACCATCGCAAAAAAGCATCCCATGCAGATTCATTGCTTACGCTGTCTGTTTGGATAAGCACAAGAAGCGACCCTGCCGCGTCATGACCATGTACACGATGTGTGGACATGATGCATGTTGAACGACATACCAACGCTGATGTCTCTGGTGGTGGAATTTTATTCTTTCTGTTGTATCTGTGGTATCCTTTTACACAAATGCTGGATTCCAGGGTACATTGGTATTTTTAAAGACGCAACACCTGCATACAACAACCATAGCACTAATCGGATTGCGTGAAGTGCAGCCTATGAGAAGTGCGCTGTTCGATTCTCATCGCTGGTTCATACTTCCAATAGCACACAAATCCCAAAGCATGGTACTCGAAGGAAGAAGCAGCCGTTCCTGTCTTTCAATATGATTTGCTGCGGGGCTGGCTATCCCCAGCGCAGAAACAGCAATCTGCAGACCAGAGTGCACACCACCTGAATCCACAGGGTGTCAGAGGGCGCAATGCGTTGTACGCTCAGTCGATCTCGGAGATTCAATGCTTAATTGTCATTGGGTAGATGAGCCCACCATGCCGAGTTTTGAAATATCCCTAGAACGGTTCCAGGCTGTCTAGGGTGTTTACGGCGTTGACGAGTACTGTGCAAATATTGAGGCCAGTGGCCAAGAGATAGTGGCCAGTGGCCTTGATCTGTGCAAGAGCATCAACCTAGTAAATACAGAAAAGCCTGGCGTTAGGGACGGCGGTCCATTCTGGCCATCATGCCCGGAGATAGCGCAGTAAAACCACCCCTGAACGGGCAGCTGACCCACGTCGACAGCCTCAGCACCTCGCCAGTTGAGGGTGCACTGAACGAGCAAGTTCTGCCCTGCGCACGACCTGGCTGTTCACGAAGAACTGGTTGTCGCGACGATGCCAACAACCAAAAATAGCAGCGGCGGCAAGAAGAGACGAGCATCAAACATCCAATTGACTGTAAAGCATGCAAACGCGCTTGTAGAGCCTATTACAGCTGCCTCCCAGTGCGCCACAACCGGTCGCAGCCACTCCCCAAAGGTCAGCGAGGTCAGGGCACAAGTCAGCTCCACGGATCGGGGGAGCCTTGTCCACAGCGTAGCGATACAATACATGAAAGATGCTTCTTTCTCCCCCGAAGAACTGTGCAGCGACGAAGGTTGGTCACTTTTGGCCAGCAGCACGACCGCACTGGCAGTGCTGGTCTTGGACGGCAAGGAAAGCGGCTCAGAAACGGCGGACTGGCCGCAACCTTCGAAGAGATCGAGTGCTATTGCGCTCAGGCCGTGGCGAACGTTGTTCACATGGTCAGGAGAGTCAGGCAGCCAGTATGGGTGACTAGACCACTGCGAGAGGCACATGCAAACGCCACGCAACCGTTTTCACAGCTGCCAGGCCGAGCGCAACAATACAGAGGCCCTGACAGCGTTTCCCACGCCCCCAGTACTTGTACCCCCCCAAGATCTGGCAAATACCCTCCATGCCTCGGAGATTCGTTTTTGATACCCGGAATCTTTCTGCCACAAACGCCGTTTGACCGCAGCTCAACACGATACGCCCCACTACCAGCGACCAGCCACCACGTAATGCCCCAAGGCCATTTTCCCATCAAACCACCACGTGGCGCCCCCACGCACCCCTCCAGGCTCCGTCTCATTGAGGCCCATGGCAGACCGCCAGGATGGCAGCACTAAGCAAACGCACGCGTCCGTCGGCAGTTCAAGCATTCCTAAGTACTCCAAAGCGTTGTGAGGACGTGTCTGACTCATGTGTCCCCGTGAGATGCGTTGACGTACTGGCTTTGTGTTCAACATATTGGCAACGTCTTAGTGGACTTCTGGGGTGTGTTATGAGGCTGCCATAGTCTTTCTTTGCCTTTCAAGTCAGCTCCCCGCGTTCTGAGTGCCTTGAGCTCGCAATACTAGAAAATTATGTGGCGCATCTGATTGATGACTTGGGTGTTTACCGCCTCATCGAGCGCCAAACTGCTGAATTATAATCAGTGTGGCGAAGGTGCTGAATATTTCGACATCCCCTCTGCACCAATCTGGACCCCACGGGTCGCCAGTTGAGTGATATCAATAATTTTCTAGCTTTTCTGATGAGCCCCATTAATTGGCAACCCAGACACTGGAAAACCGTGCATGGAGACACTAACCGAAAAGATGGTGTAAATTCCTGCCAACATGGTCAATATTGAAAATCGAGAATGTCCGAAACACGATTCAGCATAGCGAAAGAAACGGTCCACGGAAAGCATGAAAGCATCGACGAAAAACTCCTCAAAGTGTAAACTAATTCTCATGTGTTGCCTGTAACATGGTTCTTAGAAAATTTTAGGTGAATAGGTTGGAACACACCGCATAAGACGAGCACACATATGGGCAGTGACCGCATAATGAGCGCAGCACTGAGAGAAATCACTTGCAATTGCAGAGGACCAAATAAGCGATTATTTCAAAGTATCAATTAAAAAATGCGTCTGAGGAGCTCAGTGCAGTGATCATACATGCATCCTGAGTTTTTTTAATGAGTGAGACATGCGAATAGTTAATGAATTCGATTAAAAATTTATTGAGATATCCAAGGTAATTGAGACTGCGATAAGCATTGAGTAATTTTCAGCGGATTCAAGAGATGTTTTATCTTGACGACTGAAGTTGAAAATGAAGAAGGCCCACGTAGTTGAGAGCGACCCAGGACGACGTTCGCGATTCCTTCTGCACATGGGTACGAGATAGCTAAATGGGGTAAATATGAAAGCAAAATGAAAGGATTCGGAGTATATGAGCGGTTCAGGAATAAGAAGAGGATTCGAATGAAGACGAGTTTGATTAGCTGGCCTACCCTGCACTGGGACAAGCGAGCTTGCAAGGCGACTCCGACACTGGGGCCCACGGCCTTGGGGAAAGCAGAGACATCCCTGCGGACGACATTGAGTCATCATAAAAGATCGGGCGAGCCTTGAGATCCCCCTGAAGATTAAGCATGACAACAGGAGAAGCCCACAAGCTTAGAAAGAAACGCGGCTAGAAAATCGAGTTTCCTGACGTCGTGTTCCTGGTGGACATGCGAGAAATGAATAGAATGATCACTTACAAGTTGTAGTTACTGTTGATTCTGAAGAAATGTGTGTGAGGGGCGGTCTGTCGCGAATAGATGTCTTCGATTTTTGTGGTGAATGGACACCACGCCATTTCGCGCCAAGGGCCAAGCGGGTTGAGACCTGGCTGTCTCCTCACGTGTGGGGGGCTGTTTTTTTGTGAGTGCCTCGATTCGCGTCTTCTCAGCAGACATCCGGAATGAGCTGCTGATACTGAGGAACCGATCGATTACGTGTACGGGAGACTGGAATGTGAGCGCCAAGAAGGATCCTGCACAGAAGAGGGCTTCATGGGCGAAGCGATGTTGCTCAGCCTCGCAAACGCGCTGCTGCAGTCTATTCTTCCTGCAGATGTCTTTTTCAGGTGCTTCATCTTGTTGGGAGTCCTGTGCCCTGGGGCTTTTTGCAGCAGTGGTCTGAATAAGGGAATGCATTGCAGGTGATGATCCAGTCAATGCACCCAATTCACACGATGATTATGGTGGCAATTCAATTGCTGTTTGGGAAAAAATGCGCCATAGGCATCATCACCATACGTCATCAGGCCCAAGCATCCATCCCCTTAGGGCCGCGAGACACGCAAGGCCACCAAGGAACTGGCGCAGGCGCTCTGCTGTGACCACACTCCGTCGCACAGATATCCACGTAAGCGATGACGCTCTGTGGTGGACGACATACCAACACTATTGTCCTTGCTGGATCTCCAATGTTTTTCTTGTTCTGGTTCTTGTTTTCAGGCTACACTAAAGGAAGGCACTATTTCGAAATTTGTACGCTTAGCATCAAATGAGCGCTAAGACCAGGGCGCCCCCTCCGCCCCCCCCGGGGTTCAATGCCGGGATGACTCAGCTACGTTACCTAATTGAGCATCGAAACAACTTCCCAGATGCTTTTAGGAAAATAAACAGTCAAAGTTGTATCGACTGTGGGGGGTTATTGAGGCCACGGCTGACAATGGGAGCAGCCCCAAGGATATGAAATGATCCATGCTAGGAAATTACTTGAAGTTCGAATGCTTGATGGAAATTTTGGAACAATTCATGAGCTTTTCGGTACCTATTAGCGGCTTTCTTTCGTATCATCTTATTTTGGTTTGCGTCAGACATCTCAAATCATAAATCCACATTGAGTGGTAGTTTTTGAAAACCACATAAGTCATTGTGAGATGTCTCTTAGCATCCACGCTCTTGCCCCCTCTTAGTATCCCTTGGAGGCTAAGCGTACAAAAATCAAAATCGTCCTTCCGCAGGAACATCGAAGGGATGTGGGCTGTTTGTGTTCGAATTTCTGTGGCCACATCGTGCGCGACATGCATGTAAAGCGTGAAGACGACCACGGCTTAGTTCTCCATGTAGTACTCTTCCACCGTCGTGGGGCAGGTAAAAGGCAAAGGCACCTTGGAGTGGTCCCAAACGACGGCCCATTTCACGACCAGGCTGTTGCAGCAACTGCCAAGACGAGAGAAGGCTCGCCTCAGGAAACCCCATTAAACCTGGCCTGCTCGGTCACATAGAGCCGCAATGAGCCTGACGAGCCCATCCATTTTAATGCTGTTGTTACAGTATAGTAATCTCGAAGTCAAAACACAAAACAAGTCTTTATTTTACCATTTTCCTACCACAACAGGCACAGATCATCATCAAACATTCCCATGTTCTGCTTACAGCCACATATGTGTATATTGAGCGTTTCCTGCGGAACGTCCGTTATAATGGTTTGTAATTACAACGCGGAAACTGCGGAACGTCCATTATAATGGTTTGTACTTACAATGCGGAAAATGCGGAACGTCCATTATAATGAACCATTATAACTATAATGGCTTGTAATTACAAACGCCCAGTTCACAGGCCACCCTGCGTAAATCCCACATCCGTGCGCCCAAAGCCGACCAGCTCAATTATTGGGATTTCACGTCGAGAGAGTTACACCGGCTAATCTGACGGTAACCTGGCATCAGCACGGGCTCATTCGGCTGCGGGTACATTCCCGGCTACATCCGCATTCCAGTTGCTGGCATTGCGCCCCAGCCGGCATGCCGGCTCCTGCGCAGGAGCAGTGGGGAATGATGGCATGGTGCCAGGATGGCCGAACGCGCCGACGCAGGAAGATAGGCAGGCCTGCCACCAAAGCATGACCTGGAGGACGGGATAAGATTCGTACCAAAGAGAGAAAGAAACAGGTCACACAACCCCCCTCCCCCCCTCCCCCCGGCCAAGCTAGTGTACGCGAAACTCTGTTCCGTGCTGTCGGAAGCTGATATAGAGCCTCCGATGAGCAAACAACGCAAGCAGCGTAAAAGCCAAGATATGGAGCACGAGGCGACGGGAGTAACAAACGCGGGCGTCATGCGGTTCACGCACGCGGACTTGTTTGAAGGCGCCGGCGAGGGGCACCGCAGTGTCAGCTGCGCCCGCCGCTGATGAGCGGGATGGCGTCCATGGGCAAGTGGCGAGCCCTCGGGACTGATCCGCGCACAAAGCCGCCCGTGAGCCGGACACCAGGGGCTGATCGGCGCCTCACACGCGGCATATCGCGCGAGCGAATTGCGTCCAGCCGCGCGGACAACTGCGCGGACGCCATTGGGCGCTGGGTCAAACGCCCGCTCCACCCACCGCCGACGCCGACTGCTGCTCTGGCTGCTGCTGTTGCTGCTGCACCAGGCGGCACATGGCAAATGAAGTCATTCAAATGCTTTCCTGGTGGCGGTGGGGCAGGCATTTCTGTATTCTTGGGGGCTGGCGGGCTCGCCGTCTTCTGTCCGCATACTGAGGATTCGTCGCCATCCGAAGGCGACCGCCGCCCCAGGGAGTTTCCGGATTGGGTTTCATGATTGGGCTTCGTCCGGGGCTGGGTCGCAGCATAAAAATCATGGCTTTAGGGCTGCGTTCGCCAGGCATCCCACGTGTGGAGGAAGGCTGCTCATCGACAAGATAACCACCAGAAGAGTTCTGGCTGACGTGGTGCCCACTGTAACTGGAAACCAAACTTCGCAGTACATTTCTCAACGCGACCAGAGTTGCGCCCGTTTATTGGTACGAGCTGAGAACATCAGTGCATACAGCTTTGACTTTCTTGACGCCTCTGTTAGCTGCTAAATGGCTTAGCGACATTAGGAATGTGTCCTATATCGAGTGACAACGACTGCGAGATGTGAATAGGGAAAGGGCAGAGCTTCACGTAGGATAATTCAACCTGGTCGTCCGAACAATAGCAAGGAAATGCACACTGTCAACCACATCTGCCGCTGCCAATCACAGTGTTCATGCTGTGTTTTCGAGGATGTTCTGCGTTGTTTGCAGCCTGCCCAGCTGTAAAGTGTCAGAAATGCTGACTGCCATCTACCAACCATAACCACTTCTTCAGCGTAATAAACAGGGCTAACAGTTGTGAACAAGAAATCTGTAGCCTATTGGTTGACATCCATCTGGTTGTGTATGGTTGTCACAGCAACATCTTCGGAGCTCTTGCGCTTCCTCCTCACTGGGGCCACGCAAAGGGGTGAAGGCACAGTGGTAGCATTTCAGCGTTCTGCACTCCAACAGCACACAAGTGAGACATTGAGTATCCAAACCTCCATTTGACAAGCATCTCCATCAGCAGAGCTGTTGAGAATTGATGTTGTAAGAGCAACACCAACTATAGGAGCGCCAATGGGCCAGCACCGCATTGTAAATTGTCTTGCAAAAGCCCCATATATTACATAAACAAATGTCTTGAATAATCCCTCGTGGTACCCAGCAAGTGGAAAGGTGCACCAGAAATGGAGCCACGCTTTCACCCCCGATGCAGCCGACAATTCCCACCCAAGGTCTGCCAATCGAAGGAACAAAGACATAGGGGACCCGCCATGGCCCTCAGTCAATGGCAAGGGACGCCGTCAAGACACCAAGAAAACGGGCAAGGTGGATCATCGAACGAGTTTGCCTACGCGTCTATCCATACAACTTGCTGGTGTGCATTCCACAGGCCAGCATCTGCCTGGAGATCATGGCGCACACTTTGCTGTAGCTCGAATGCCCAGCGTAGAGTTGGGACAGCCACTACCACAAACGCCTCGATCAAGAGGCGTAGCAGTAGCATGGCCCTCCCCATCCGCCAATTCCATAGACTCAAAAGCGAGCCTAGTCCAGTGGTCAGGCAGGCAGACACCTGAGGCCTCAACCCATTTGAACAGCACATCAACCACCCCCTTGATTGCATCCCTTAGCTCTGCTTGCTCCTTGACTGAACGGCCATTGTGCCGCGGTGACCACATCCCCGGCAAAGTTGTTGGAGCTCCTTCACCATTTGCAACCGGGTCCAATGGCACAAAGTCGTGGCCCTGGTCCATGCCTTCCGTTTGAGTTGACCTTGATATGAGGAGCAGCACGGGAGTCTGAGTTCTGCCTGTTTGCATACTCCCATCATGGGTCAGGCAATTTGATGCACGTTGCGCATGCTCGCAGCATGTGGTCGGGCTCCAAGGGGCCAATTTGGGATGCTCCATACGACATGGCGACATGCCATGCCAATGACAGATGTGTCGCATTGCAACGCCCGTGCGCTGCAAAGGCATGTATCAACACGCCTGCCAGGAGTCTATTATTGCTCTCTGGATGCGTAACATTCCGTCAATGTGACCCGCTGGCCTTTAGACACCCAAAAAGTACTCCAAATCACACTAAGCCACTCCCATCCAAAGCAGCTGCAAATTGGACCCCAATGACTATGATAGAAACTGTAAATCCGCGTCCAATTGGGCAATACGATTGTCAATCAACTATGGCTCAAGAAAATGGTCCCATTCTCCGATGTTCGTCAAATAGTCTACCATATGAATCAACCCGTCGACCAGCCCAATGACGGACAACAGACATTCTCAAGTATTGTATCAAAGTCCTCAAGCTTTTGTGCTGGCTTGTTTCTCCATCTCAAGGCAAAACTGCTGGACGCCCCTCAACTGCCTAGGGTCCATTTCTGGAGCATCAACAACTCCCTATGCGACAAAATTGACCCCCTAAACTATCGTGCACTTACATCCTGAACTAGGACATGTTCCTGATGCCATTTTGTCTATTAGAAACATTGTTAATCACAGCGCATGACGCATTGAGTTTTTCACCTGTGGAAATAGCTGCCTTACTGCATCCAAGCACAATCAAACTAGCCCCAATTCTTACCAGAATCAGACTGTACACTTTGTTAAAACGTTTTGCAATATTGCAGCCTCTCTTTCACTTCCATTTCACAGATTCTAGTCAAGATTGCCTCCCAAACTGCTGCACAATCCTGCCACCATAAGTGCTGCATTTTCTTAAAATTTTGGCAGCATCCCCCATTTTTCCTTACTTCTCATACTCAAGTATCGTGCATAATGTCCTAATATATATTCTATTCTGGCAGCATTCTGGGGAAATTTCCGCTGCGTTTCCCCTAGGCGTTTGACCTTTCATCATCCGGTCTGTCTCATATCTCTGTAGTACTGCTTTAGGACCTTTTCTGCAAGGTCCTTGAGGCCATAGAATGCCTCTAAAAAGTGTTAGCAACATTTTTGTGTGGCATCTGAGTGTTTCCCAATATATCTATGTCACTCTTTCATCTTGATGTCCAGAAACGGGCTGGCCATGGCAACTAACTTCTGTTTAATGTTGCGCAAATATTTCAGTGTGATTCTCACTTTTCTGCAACGCTGGGCGGGTGTCCATGCCATGCTGATTGGTCTACGGTGTAGTGGCATCCAGGCAGTTGCCTTTTGTCGGTCATGAGCCCGTCGCTGGGTGACGTGACCCAATGGCTATCAGCGTATTTACCAATATTTGAGGATCCAAGTTTGCGCACTCAAGGAATGTCGTGCACAGATCGGTGGTGCTAGTGCCTTGGGCACTGCACCATTGGCCTTCACAGCGCTTGCTTTTGCGCCTTGCAAACAATGGTGTTTCAGCGCCCGTTGACAATAAACTAGTGTAGCGAATCTATGGATCAATTAACAGAGATAGCCAATGGGCTTCCTGTCAGCCAACGACTACCTTTGCTCCTTCGTGTCCACAAAGTGGCACACAATAGAGGTGCAAGTAGAGAGTATGTTTTGTTGTTAAATGTTTCCAATATTCTTGGGATATTTTGTTTCCGTTTGATAAGTTCTGTCTGTTTTGGGATGAGGACTTCCGTTGCAAGTCAGCATTCATATTCTCCTTTCCGTTCGACACATTTTGTCCCTGACTCGTTTGTTTTTCATTTTGGTTGACCCGTTCCACAACAAAACGAACTTGCATGAACCGAGCGAGCATGAGGGTTCCTGCTAGCAGGTGCTGGCTGCCGGTGCCTTGGCTATCTGGCGATTGACAGCCGATTGGCCGCCAATTGACGGGTGCCATAACAGGCGATCTCCGCAACCAGGCTTTAGGTGGGATCGCTTGCTGTGTTGGCCGAGCTCGCCTCCTCAATCACCGCTGGGTCGCCGCTCAATCGGAGACTACGGCTGGACAGGGGTTGTGGGCTATGGAGTGGCATATGGGCAGCCAAGCTTCGACAACATGGCTGGGCCAGTGGTCTGGGGGATCGTGGCGATTGCTTGATTGGTGACTGCCGCCAAAACAGCATGTCAAACGCTGGTGCAAATGGTCGTTGACGCTGGCCGCAACAAATGTTTTGGTGAAGAAGATGCCGGCAGCAAACAAGCGCCAATATTATCAGCCATTCCCACCAAATATACCAAGCTTTTGCCACTGTGTCTGGGCTCACCCACGCCCAAACACCGATGGCAGCCAGTGCAGGCGATCGCCCGCCAATTCTGCGCAACATTCCTAGCAGCTGCAGCGCTTTTGTTGCTCCTTTGTGGCGACCAGCCGCCTCCACCGCCGTGGCATCCTTGCTTCAAGCTTCCCACCGCTCTGCCAACGCCTCGATGCTCCTTCCGAGCGTGCTCCTTTGTGCTCCCGAGGAGAGGGCTACCCACACTCCCATCAATGGGTGGGAGGGCGAGCCACAATGCGGCGCAGTGGGCACCGCGCCAGCCGACCACCATCCGCTCCTCCCACTTCATCGATGCTTGGGTTGGATGGCAGACTTGCTTCGGCGGATGAGCGCACCCCCTGTGTCAACAAGATCCATGGGTCAGCCACTGGCCCAGCTACTCCGTGAGCTCGCAGCCGCCCCCCCTCGTCTCAACGCTGAGGCCTCCACAGTCATGGCAAGAGTGGCCGCCCGGGAGGCACGAGATGCGCTGTACAATCGGCGCCTCACCGGCACCCAATCATGCCGTGCGCCCTGCCTTGAACGGCCCCTGACAGTGGCGCAATTGAGCGCCTGTGAGCCACCACGAGAGGCGCCGAGCAATTCGCCCCTTGCAGGCACCCACTCCTGCTGCCTGTGCCGGCCTGGAATGGCCCACGCTAGTGGCAGGAATGGGCGCCTGCGAGGCGCGAGGGGGGGCAAGTGATTCGGACTTCTCGGGGCCCATTGCCACTGCCCATTGTAGATTAGGAGGGCGTCTGCGGGTGGCAAGAATCGCTGCCCGTGAGGCATGAGAGGCGCCAAGTGATTCCCCCTCGTGGGCGTCCATTCCTGCCACCCACGTTGGCCACACACGGCCCCCACTGGTGCCAAGAATGGCCACCCGCGAAGCGGGAGATCTGTGCCCTTATTCGCGCCTCCCAGCCGCCCGTTCCCGACGCCTGCCGCACTCCCTGCTCCGCTGTGGTTCCAGGAGGCTAGTGCCCTAGGCCTAGCATGCCCTTGCACGCCCCATCACGCCAACCTGTTTGGATAGCAGCCGCAAACGTGGGTGCCGATTCCCATCGCTAGGCCATGACAATTGCACTGAGACGCACCCGGTGCTTGCTGCCATGTCTTGGCACTGTGAGGCACCAATCTGTGCCATGATTTCAAAGCCCGGTCGGCCCTTGTTCTTGGGGCTGTCGGCCATGCCTACCACTTTGGGTCCGTCAAACCGCTCTTTGTCATCGGTTGACGCAAACCTCGTTACAGGTCGCCTTGTTCACAACCGCAAGTCGCCACGCTCCTACCCCGACACGCACTTTGCTGCAGGTGTTGGCAAACCTCGTGCAGCGCTGGCGAATGGGACACCAATCGCCTGCATCAAAAGTCTACCCTTCGCCCCAAGAGGCCTGTGGCCAGTGTCGTGAGGCGTGGCGCAGTCTTCAAGGGCCTAACTTGAACGCCAACATCGCAGTGGGCCTGTCGATGCCTTTTGCACTCCTGCTGCGATTTGGCCTGTAGTATGGGTAGGCCTGGCTTGATTGATGGAGGAGTATTCTTAATACCATCGGGTTAACACACGTGACCGTGACTCACCAGCGACAATAGGTAGTCACAAACTATGGCTACTTTACAGTTTCAGTTTACTACCCAACATTGCACTCACAACTAGCCAAATCGCACAGTTAGAGTGACAAGCACCAAAGCACTCACGGCGTGAAGGCCCTTGCTGCCCTTGCTGAAGTTCGAAAGCTCGCCCTCGCTGGCCGTGGCCTTTGTCCTCGCCCAGCGCAGCCTCGATTTTGTTGCAGAGCATGGCATGACGCCTTTCATACATGCTTGTGGCCTGGTTTACCTTGGGGATCGCAGCTGGGAAGGTAAGAAAGAGGACAGTCAAACCAGACAGCAGCGCCAATGGTCAGCTCTCCCATTCCAATTTCCACTTGCGATTGAACATGGGCTGCAGGCGTCTTTTCATGAACAACATGCTCATCACTGGCCAGACATTCTGTGACGAAAGAATGGAAACAAAAGATGCCACATGGACTGATGCTTCCCAGCAGGAATAAGACATTCACATGGAAGGGTTCCTGCACTCATGCTGATAGCAGCCCAGGCTGGCATTCGACTATTGAAAATTCAACCACAAGATGACCCACTGTTGTTCACGCTTCAAATTTGAAACATAAGCAAATATAAGTGACTGAGAACACCCACCTGTCTGCAGCCTGTCCATTGATTTGGACGCTGGCAATTCGTTGGGAGTATAGGGCGACCCGCGCACAAACCACTTCAATGGGTTCTTTTTGGTCTTTTCAGGAGACTTCTTAGCTGCTGGTGAACGACCAGGTATGCAGCTGAACCTGTTGTTCACAGGTTCTTTTTCTTTTTCCTGTGCATCGATTTGTGCATTTCGCCAATCAAGGGGTGAGGGTAGAAGTTCTATAAAGTTGTACGTTGACCTGCGCACAAATGGGCACGGGTCAACAAGGCTGCTTCAAATCAGTGGGGGTGTGAACAATGACCTACCCAGACAATGGGGACACTTGCAACAGCCAAGACATGCCCTGATCTGCTAAGGCTGCAACGACAATGACAACAAACCCCAATAGAAGTAACAGTAAGCAGCGTTTCGCACATTGGGCATTCCCTGTCATCAAAGTATCCTACATTGTCTCAACTGATCCAACACGGGGCCCTACAGCCTTCAAGGTGCAGCGGAACGGGTATAATGATCAGTGCTCGGTGTGCACTCCAGACATGCTCCATGCTGCATACCCAAAGCTGCTGTCCTCCGTGTCATAGGGACTGGTCCTGCTGTCCATCAGAAAACCCGTGGTGCTGAGGTGGATGTCGTCCAGGCCCCTCCCCTCGCTATCCACCCTGCCCATCCCAGAGGGCCCGGTGTCAAACAAGCTAGGAGTGGCACGGGAGGTGGGCGACCTGGGAGGGGACCTGGATGGAGACCTGAAAGGTGACCTGGGAGGTGACCTGGGACGTGACCTGGGACGTGACCTGGGAGGCGACCTGGAAGGCGACCTGGATGGTGACCTGGGAGGCGACCTGGGAGGCGACCTTGGAGGCGACCTGGGAGGCGACCTGGGAGGCGTCCTGGACCGGGCTTGCCGCTGGCTGCTGATGTTCTGCCCACTGTTGGACTTGCTCACACTCCTCCACCCCTCCCTGTGAGACCTGGGAGCATCATCACTGTGCCCGGCCTGCTGCCCGTAATCCGGCAACATCCGGTCCGCCCTGCCACCATCCCCCCCCCCCGCCCCAATCGCCTTGCTGTCCTAGTTCAGGTGCCTCCTGCTCATCACCTTGCTGTCATAATTCAGCCTGTCCACACCCCTCTGGTGGTCGCTGTGCCCAGTGTCCAGCTCATATCCCCTGCTGCTGGACTGGGCTCCGCCAGACCTCTTCTGTTTCAGGGGCGATCGCGCAGTGCCCCTGTCGCACTTGGCGATCCTGGAGGAGTGCAGCCTGTTGGTGGGCGTGCGATTGCCGCCCTGGGACTCCCTACCCGTGCCAGACTCATCGTCATCGCTCGACCACTGGTCTTCAACACTGTACCCGTTGGCCGCCTGGCCGTAGCCATTCCCTGATTTACCACTGCACTGATCCTGAAGTTTGGCGGGCAGGCTGGCCTGCCTGGATGGCCTGGATGGCCCCGATGGCCCCGGGCTGTCTCCGCGCCCCACCTTAGACTGCCACGAAGACAGGACGCCCGATTCTGGGCGCCCGCGCGCGAAGCCCGCGAAGGTGGGCGTCCTCAACCAGTCGGCCTCCACGGACACGTTGAGGCTGCGCAGCGAGCCGCGGCCGCCGGATCGGCCCAGCTTCTTGCTGCTGGGCGCTCTGTCCTGGAGGGGCACGCCCTGCGCGTGGGCGGTGGGCGTGGGCGCGTGGCCGTCTTCGCTGTTCTGCGACGCGAACTGCCCGTTGTGCGCCACGCCTCGGGTGTCCACCACGTGGCCCATTTCTGCAACTTTCGGCGCACGGCGCTGAGGGGTCGCACTCAGGGGTTCGCCTTCTTCAGCGCCGCCCGAGAGCGGCGGTCGTCGCCCGTCGAGAGGCTGAAAGGTCGGCATGCCCTCGGGACCGCTAACCGTGCTCAGCCTGCGGGTAGGGGCGCGAAAATGACCAAGTCAGAAAACGCCGCAATGGGTCAACCTCCGACGCCATTGGCCACAAAGCGCGGATGGCGTCCCCACGACAGAGACAGGCCGGGGCGCCCGGTTGCGGGAGCCCACAAGGCGCTGCCGACGGCCCCATGTAGGTCAAGGTGCCCTGAGGCAAAAGGGGTGGAAAGGGCAAGAGGCCAACGAGGCAGGCAAACAAGACCAAAGGAGGGGGGTATACCGTATTTACCCGGTATTAGTAGGCGTGTATTGGACCCCAAAATTTAGCGGTGGATACTAATAGTGGGTCATGGATAGTAACATGGTTTAGACCCCCTAATCCAAGGAGTAGACAAAGAAAATTTTTGCAAAATAGGCGGTGAAATGCCCAAAAACAGGCTTGAAAAAATGCAAGATGCGATACAGCAACAGCCACATCACCAAATCAAAATTACGAAATCCCAACCACAAACGCAGAAACGCGTTCACAATCTATCGCTGTCCACATCCAGATCTGATGCAAAGCCATCCAAATACATCATCATATCGTCTTCATCATCACAAATCATCAGCTGCCTAAGCTGTGAAGTTTGCAGCCATCAAGTGCATGGCACTATAGGATGAGCTGTTTGCAGCAACTGTTGCACGTCGAAGGCATGCAACAAGAGTGCTGCGCAAGCAAAGACGTGAAAAATAGCTTCTTCTCCCCAAGGCGAGTCCAACGAGCCCTCTTGTACTCGTTTCTGTTGAGGTTTGGGGGTGGATACTAACACCGGGTCATGGATACTAACGTGGTTTCGACCCCCAAAGATGGGGGTGGATACTAAAAGGGGGTGCTTACTAATACCGGGTAAATACGGTATGTGGGGAGTGTTGCTGTACGTATGATAGGGGAGCTGGTTAAGGGGAATTGGCTATAGTGAACGGACGGGGACGGCTTTGGGATTGGATCATAGTTGGGGATGGCGGCAGGAATAGGAGCTGAGGAAGTGTGGGAGTGAGTAGTGTACGCGGGTAGCTGCTGGGCTAGTTGCCAATGGATCATAGTTGGTCTGGGCGGCGGGAATAGAAACTTGGCATGAGAAAAGGACACGAACCCGGCCAGCCCGGGAAAGTGGCCAGAGTGGGTATTCTGGAGACAGCAACTCATGAACTGTCGCACAATCGCACTATAAATACCACTCGCTTCACTTGTAATGATGGGTTCGGATCGTGAGTGACAGACTTGTCTTCCCCGCGCGTGACCGTTGTGAATGCCTCCCGTACCCATGGGGTCGCCGCAGCCCAAAGGCTCATTGCGCAGTTGAGCCGCCCAAAGGCCGACATACAGACGTAGTGATGGGCATGCGGACCTTGAGGCCGCTCCGTCAAACGAATTCAGGCAAGAAAAATCGTGCGCCGAATAGCGGGCAGCAGACCCGGTGTATGTTGCTTACCAGTACAGAAATGGGGCCTGCGGCCCAACGTTCTGTACTTTTTCGTTCCTACTTTATCCATGGAGAGCCCGCTCACTCATTGGCCAGGCTACGCTGTTGATGTTCTTTGTTCCACAGCATTTGCTCTGCACATTCTTTGACCACCGTGCCCTTTTGCCACTGACGCTGCTGCGAGGGCAGCGCACCACCGTCGCGAAAGCTTGCGCCCTCTCTGCGACCCAGGGAAGCCCTTGAGGGGAGCCCATTTCAGCCTGCACGTTTGATTCACGAGCCATCGCCGCAGCCGCACTGCCTTAATCGACCAACGAGCGCATTCGACACACACGACACATGATTGTAACACACCGCGTACTGTGGGCACAATGGTGGTGGTCCACGATCCACCCCGTGGTTGCGCTCAAGCACAGTTCCCGGCCCGGCGGGAGCCGCAACCCTGCTCTCCGCTTTCCGAAAATTCACTGCAGGACCTGGACCCTTGAACGCTTGGTCCTGAGGGGGCGCAGATTGCATCCCGTGCCGCGGCCGCCGTGCCAGTGGCTGTCACAACAGAGCGCTGCAACTCCCTCGAGTCGCTTCGCGGCCCGGCGGGAGCATTCGCGGTGGCAGCAATGCCAGGCCACGCAATTGGGCGCTGGCAATCCCACTTGTGGCGATCGGCGTCGGCGATGGTCTTCAATGCCGCCGCGACGACGCGGGATCGCGGCGGGAAGGCGCGCCTCGAACGCAAGGGAACACGGCGCGCCGCAGCCTCGACCCCGACAGCCGCACGCCTCCCCTCGGCCGCCTGCGAGCGCAGCCCCTGGGGATGCATGCCCAAAGCACCCTTGCCTCCACCAAATCGGTGTCTGCTTGCACCAACTCACGTGCACACTATGTCCTAAAGTCAGTTCTAGGGTTAGGGTTAGGGTGAGTTTTAGGGCTAGGGGTAGGGGTAGGTTAAGGGTTTAGTTTTTTAGGTTTCAGTGTTTAGGTTAGGGTGGTTTTGGAGGGATTTGACGCAAGCAGTCACCGATTTGGTGCAGCCAGTAATTGTATGCCAAAAAGTTCATTTCCGGGGCGCTCCAAGTCGGGTTCCGAGCTTATGATATCAGAAAATATTGGATTTCGCCCTCCCCCCAACTGCCTACCCAACGCGGTCTGCATCCCGTTCACGCTCGCTTTGTCCCTGCGTACCCGCCAAAAGCGCCCTTCCGCCGAACCCCGACTGCCGCATTCGAAATGCCTCGCCCCTTTGCGCCCAGCGAATCGCAAAACGCAGCCCCCATTCCCGTCAACATCTAGCCCCTTTCTCTCTTTGTAGCAAATCTTACAAGGTCGGCATGCCGCGCACCAACAAAACTCACACCCAGCCCCGCCCTTACCGCAGCCCCAGTCAGCCTGGAGCGCGCCCTCACTTAAGGCACGGCCGAGGTACCTGGCACCCCACAAATCCCCCACAAACACAAGCTCACACGCAGCGCCAATTGACCGACAACGATGCACAAACAGGCCATGTCCCACACGGGCGAACACACGACAATACATGTGCACACGGCAGCGGCACTGCGACCCCCGCACCTGGACGCCCTGGGGTGCTGTTCGAAGACCTGGGCAGCCTGCTCCTGCAGCTGGCGGTCGCCCGAGTTCATGATCCCCACCTGCTGCTGGATCTCCTCGTGGCTGATGTCGCTGGCCGTGCCGCCCGCCCCGGTGCCCACGATACTGTCTTTCACCTCCGGGCCCTTGTCCGAAATCTGCTGGAGCGCCTTGAACGCGTTCTCCTGCTGCAGTCAACCCCAGCTCTGTTTCAATTGAAGACCACATGGGTATGCCAGCAGTGCTACTGCGGGAATCTTCGACAAACATACCGCGAAGTCAGACAATGCACAGCATGCTTCAAGACAGGCTCAGTCAACCTGGCAGGACTGCTTGCATGCCAAGGTCACCTCACTGTTTTCGCCTCTTGACTGCATCGCCTGCATAGCCACGACAAACGTCCATCCGATCACCAACGTCCTTGCAGGGGCGGCAGGCGCGCAAGAATGAGATTTTGCCAATATGAGTTGCATAACAAGCAAATGCTGTGAGGCTGCTCATCAGTGCACCATTGGATAAGTGGCGATCATGCACCCCACCCCAGCCCAGCTACCATGAAAGCCAAACAAATGCACTGACAAACTGAGAAATCTTCCACAGGATGACTGTAACATTTTGCCCACCTGCTGAAGAATCTCGGTCAATCGTGCGCCGACCTGCTTCATCGTGGGTCTGTCACGTGGGGCCACTGCAATGCAGTGCTTCATCAACCCTGACAGTGCTTCAGGGCATTTCTCTGGAATGGGAACTGGAGTCTTGCCAAGTTTTTTCCTCCTCAGCACCATGGCATTGGATTTTAGACCTCTGTAGGGTGGGATCAATGCAGCAAGCTCAAAAAGAACCAGTCCAAAGGAAAACACATCGGCTCTGAATGACTGCGGGGCTCCATCGCAGAGCTCCGGAGCCATCCACAAGAATGTGCCTGCCGTCGGAAAGGCAGTCTTCGATCTTGTCTCGGTCTTAGTGGCAGCCAACCCAAAATCAGAGATTTTGATGACTACATCCTTGCCAGATGATGAATCGAACACAAGAAAATTGGCAGTCTTTATGTCACCATGAACTATCCTTGAGTTGTGCAGGTGCTGCAAACCGGAGCAGGCACTCAACATCAGGTGCAGCCTCATGGACCAATCCCATTCTTCCCCATGCCTCCAAGAGAACTTCTCCAAGTCTGTTAAAGCCAGCTCCATCACTATGCCATTTGAGGCTACTGCACCAAAGCAGCGAACCACATTGGGGTGATTGAGCTGGATGTGAAGCTCAACCTCGCTCAAGAACTCAGCTCTCGATTCCGGTGTGAGGTCACTCCTCAACATCTTGACTGCAACTGCAGCCTTCTTCCACCACCCCTTAAACACCTGACCATAACCACCTTCACCAATCTTCTCCCTTTGTGTAATTTCTCCCTCTGGTATCATGGTGACGAATTCCATCCTGAGTCTCTGCTTGGTCACCTGTTCCTCCAATTCCTTCCTAGTTCCATCGGGTATCTGCCTGTCTATGCCTCTGCCTTCCAGGATGCAGGTAAGATACCAGTACATGTAGCGTTTATCCTCAGCCACTTCATCAGCATTCATTATTGTCTCAATGTCAATTGTGCCCTCTTCCAAGCCCAGGTCATAGAGACATTCTCTGAACACTACACACATTTGCTCCACGTTGCGACTGACTAGATCCACCTTGCTGAAACCACGAAGATCAAAACGCCTTGCATGTCTGCTGATCAGACATGACCCTCTTTTCATTTCATCTTTGAGCATGACCAGCACATCCTGTGGAGCTTCTCTTGGCACTCTGGGGAGCAGGCGCTCAACCTTCTCCATCTCATGGCACAAGAATCGGAGCATGTTTGAGTGATAGCGTGCCTCTTGCAGCCCATCCTTGGCCTGCTCTGTTGCTGCTGTAATTGCTGCCAAGAGTGCATCCATCACTCTGCCCCTCCACCCTCAATACCTGGTTGTGCAGAAGCAAACAGACAAGACTTGGATACCCTCCAGTGAGTGGGATGTTGCACTTTGTGTTCCTTGTATCCTCAGCAGATAGCTTCAGTGCGATGCGTTCCAGGGCATACCCTCATCCACCAACTGCGATGAGCATTCAGCAGCCTTTTGATGGCTGAAGAAAATGCGATGGCAGACAAGCGATCGGAGCCTATGCCATATCAATGAGGCAACACAGCAACAGGACCAATGCTGATTCAGGGAACATCAACTTTTTTCCGATCTGCGCCCATTGCCTGCTGGCAACTGCAACAATGGACAAGGGTACTCTCCCTGCAACAGCATAAGATTGCAAAGCTAAATGAAAGCTTCACAGGCGTGGTGCAAGTGTACATCGACTATGCACTGCCCTAGCAATCTGTGGCAAGGTCTGCAGCAGCAAGTGATGCTATCATCAGCACAAGGCCACAAGCAAAGGCAACACTCACTGCAAGGGCAGAGGGTTCAGCTGTGCATTGTCGCCCAACAGAACGGATGAGTGGGCTTCTCATTTGCTGCGTATTACATGCTTCAAAGGTTTATTCTTCGGATGTGCATTGTCCAGCGCAACAGGGAGCATAGCTGAGACTGATCTCCGAAATTTGCACAGGACGTGCAAGTCAAACGCAAAAAGGTGCTTGGGTGGCTGCATTATGGGCCGTAAGCGACAATCAATGCACAGAGGCGACTAATGCTGTCAACAGTGCAGTTGTCTGAGGCAACAGCGCCCACGAGGGCGCTGAGAGGTGAGAGTTGTCGAAACCATGATATGACGACACATACAGATGACCAGTCAAATGCACCCGCCTGTGCCCAGTGCCTTCAACATGTGTCAGACGAGGATCGAGCACATGAAGATGCCAAGCCACAGATAGCAGCAGCAGCGCCAAACTTCGAAAGGGCCTTCACCGATGGGAAGGCAACAAATGCAGGGCGCGGGAGCAGCTTCGATTTGGCTTCCGCGGGCAGGGCCCACCACGCACACCAACAACGTCGAGCTTCCTGGAGCCAGCGCTCAATCGCAAGAAGGTTTTCAGTGCCTGAGGGGCAACAAGGCTTGTGGAGCACAGGTTTGAACACCTCGTGCGCGCAGTTTCTTGTGAAAGTGCGGCTGGTGGGGTCGCCGGCTGTGGGACCCCAATGCTGGGACCGCCTATGGTGGGAGCCCAATGGTGGCCCAGGGGCAATAGACATGGGTGATGTGACCGATCGTGGGAGGCGAACGACTTGAACGGTGGCATCACCAAGATTAGCAAGACCGTGTCAAGAATGCCAACGAGGCTATCCGCTAGATTTGACAAGGGCATGAATCAACCTGGTCGTCCGGTTGACTGGATCGAGCTAGTAGTGCGCCGTCCACGCCACCACGGTGTTCGCACCTGCGGGTCCAGTGTGCGACACGAGGAGAAAGTTTACTGTGCTGTGATTCACAGAAATTACTAATTCGAAACTGCTGCCTGTAGTTTCAGAAATTAGTGTGAAAAAATGATGGGTGACAAGGGTTGCGGGGGTCGACACATCTGCCCGGTCGCAATTCAGGGAACGAGGGTAGGGGTTCACAGGGCGATGTTGGAAAAGGCTTGTGAGATTGTGCAGGGAAATCTGGTAGATGGTGGACAGGAGGATTTGCTAGAAGGTTGGTCTATCTGGTGAACAATGGTCTGCATTGATGGTTGGTCCGTTTCCATTTCTTGCCATCAAGCGTCCCACCTGGAGGTATTGAGCTGCGAAAATCAAGCAGAATAGCAGCTGCCTGCAAGTGCATGTGGTGGTGTGTCCAACGAGGAGCCAACAAAGGAGGTCGAGCAGGTTGGGAGACAAACACTGCTATGCATCCAAGGGCAGTGATCGCGCAATGAACGAAAACACTGGGAGGAATGAGGTGAAGGCGCTGAACAGAACAGACAGCCCTTAACAGCTCTTCCAATGAACCATTGGTCTAAGGAGCGACTGCGATGCTCAGTGCATGACCATACGAGCACTATGGAGTTCGTTGCGGAGTAGGCCATGTCCTGCTGTACCAATCATCCAATGGGCCACGAGACGGCATGTGCGTCGGGCGCAATAGGCTGTGCTCTGGATGCGATATTGAGCGAGGTGCGAAAGATCTTTATGCAGGCTACTTTGCACACGAACGGGCTGTATATGGCTGATCTGAGCGTGCAGTGTGATGTCTTGGCGAACCAGCAGTGCTACTGAACGGGTTGAGCCTGCGTGTGTGATGTGAGACCCGACGAGAGCATGTCGAGAGCGCACACCATCTGGTTACGAAGAATGACGCAATCTTTAAATGATTCCTCGTAGCCAGATGCTTTGCACTCTCTTTCCTTAGGAAGCAGTGGTACATCGGAGACGACTCAACCATGAGTTACATGTTGAACACTCGGATCGCATAAAGGAAGCTTCCTCGAGGACCCTCCACCCCACCTCACCCCAAACCCAACCCACCCACCCACCTACAGTATACTGTACCAGCGGGGATGGCGGCCAAATGAGGGGTTGTGCCATTATGATGGAGCGGCTGGAAGAACAAAATTTGTTTTTCTGTTCGAACCACGAGGCGCTTGGGAGACTGGCTGGCGAGTTGGGCGAGAGGGATTGGGCTCAGTCCTATGGGATACTGTCAAGTTCCTTGGCCATCCCGGTTCGAGACCCCGATCGTCGCAATCGTCGCAATCGAATGTGCGCAGCGAGGTGCCACTGACGAAGGCAGGCAGGATCGAGCAGTGGAGATCCCTGAACGGGAATTGTACGCTCGAGTCCACGACAACGGTTTACAGCCGAGGCAAAAGGACAACAAGCGTTCTGTCCTTTATACTCCGTCTGTTCATCAACACCCTTAATGCGATTCCTAGTGCTTCATCATCTTTTCATATACTCAGTTATTATTAACACTCAATCAGTTCTAGGCGTAACACCACAACGCAGCATAAGTCAAACCGTTTTGGTTCGACTTCCGTGGCAATCTTGGTGCACGCAGTGCTCAAATGCACTCGTCGTGTATGGTCTGACAAGCAGCCAAGGCTCGACTTGTCTTACAACCAAACAAAGAGAAGCCACGGACAAGTCTCGGGCTCTCTTTAGATACCAGAATGCGCCTCTTTTCTCGCCCACTTGAACTCACACTCAGCACGGTGGACTGAACTCACACTTCGCACACGTACAACACGCTACCCCACAGTAGCAGCCCCTAGCGTCGACCCAGGGCACCGACCCACAGCTCCAACCCATAGTACCAACTCATGATCGCCAAAATAAATAAGATTGAAGCTGATTGTTGGCCAGCCGTCTTCCCGCCATCTCAATCAGGTCAATGTGTGTAACATTCAGCCAGCACATGAACAGTTGCTTGCACGACATGGCAGCTGCGGATGTCTTTTCGTCTCTTTAAGCCGGTTGTTTAATTTGTATTCACTTTTCTCATTGTGTTCCACAGCGCATCAGTGTTCAGCCACAGAACCTCCCGTCATGAGAACTGGAAAGTTGCATGTGAAGCATTGAGAAGAGGTGACAGCCATTCAAAGATAGTTTTGATGGCATTCCTCGAAACAGGATTCTCATATGCTACCATTTAATCATCGGATTACAAAGCAGTAACTGACGGAGGCAGATCAGTGGTCAATTACTGGTAATTATAACAGATACAACTATACCAGACTTGCACTAAACCAATTGGACCAGATTTGCAATTGATATTGCAACAGGCCAAAGCAATCAGGTAGACGAGCCCTTTGGCTGTGCAGCCTGAAGGTCCTGAGTATTCTGGATTTCTATAAATTGTGGAGTTTGAGGTAACCTCCAGTGAGTGGGACGTTGCACTTTGTGTTCCCTTTATCCTCAGCTGATAGCGTCAGTGCGACCCGTTCTAGGGCATATCCTCGTCCAGCAATAGCCTATTTAAGTATCCACTACTGCGTACAACAATCTGCCATCGCTCCCACAGATCGGCAACGCTTTGGGCCACTGGACCCACGTGGCTCGTGGCCAAAGCTGCCCAGCTCAAGGGCGGGCTTGGAAGTTGTGCCCAAGTGTGGCGTAGATTGCTTGAGCTGTGGGCGTCATTTCATGAATGCTCTGTTTTGGTGCTCTCGCATTATTGGGCAACTAGAAGACGCGACTTGTCTATCTGTGTCCCCAGTCTGTGGATGAGTAGTTGAGCCTTTCAGGCACGTTGCAAAGGTGTAGACCCACAGAGAAGCTCTCAATTTGTTTTCACCTTCGGGGGTTATGCTTTGCGCTCGCCCTCGGGACCAGGCCCCAAAACCCTTTGGGATTCGGGAAAGGTCCTTCGATGCTTTGGGTCGGATTGAAAGGAGTATTCAAGAATAAACATTGCAAAAGCAAAGTGCATAAGATAAAGAGATTCTCTTTTAATCAATAGCAAAGCTGCATCAGGGCCTGTGAATCAGCATCGACGCAGAATTGGCGCACACATCAGCACTTGTCAAATATTGATGTGCGGGAATTCGCTGCTGCGTTGCTCGGCATCGCATTGATGGCAATGCAACCAGAGTGTCGCATTCCCACAATAACCAACATGGCAAAGTCCAACCTGACAACATGACAACGTCCAAGCTGGTTCCAGACGCTTCAATCCATGTTCTAATTACACAGGTCACGATTTAGTGTTGGTAGCTTCTGATGTAAGCGCCTGTGCGTAATAGCCAGCAGCACCGCCCCCAACTAGGTGGCCCCTTCTCTCCCGCAAAGTTTGGTTGGTGGCTGCTGCATCACGTGCGCAGGAAAAAGCGGTGAACTGCGCTTGGCGACGGAACGTCAAGCATATCAACCTGCCATCGTTGCCCAAAAGGTCCCGCTGAAGCTCTCGGCTCGACTGATCAATCAGTCCTAAAGTCGAACGCAGTTGCCTCAAGAACCCTCCACAGGAGTACTCGCACTAGTGCACGAGTTTTTCACCAAACACCCAACTACCACCCCCATTTTCCCACACGCCGGAACTTGCACGCCAACGCGCCTGAAGCCGGCGGGAACCTGTGCATCCCCTCCAGCCGGCCAACCTGGCCCCCAGCACCTCCTGCTTCCCGCGCGTCCCTTGGCCCGCCCTCCTCGGCTAGCCACCCACGCCAACCCCAACCCACCCCAAACCTTCAGACGCCTCCCGGGGGCGCGTCGATGGCATCCGACCCACAGCGCCTCCACTTTGCGCCGCGCGGGGACGGCGACCGGCGGCCGTGCCCTCGAGGATCGGACTCGCCTTCATCTTCGTCGTCCCCATCCACCTCCACTTCGGAAGAATCCTCCAAATGGGCGCTGGAGCACACGGTGAGCGGCCCGGCTGCCCCCCATAGCTCCCTGGCGCTCATCCCAGGCGCCGGCGCGCAATGCACTGACGCCCGGTGCCTTCAACTGCGCAGTGGACGATCACCTCCTTCTCAAAGATCGAGGAGAGGAAGCTGTACAGCCCCACGTTCGAGGCGGGGATGTTCACGTGGTGAGCGCAACCCCCTTTGCCGCCGGTCGCGGTCCCTTTTGCCGGTCGCCTGGCTCGCTGTTCGGTCCTGACTGCGTGCGCGGACGTCCCGCAGGAGGCTGCTGGTGTTCCCGAGGGGCAACACCAACGTCGGCGACCACCCGGACCACCTCGCCCTGTACTTAGGTGCGCCCGTTCCCCCGTTCCCCCCTGCAATCTGTCCCCGCACCCGGAATGGCCTCGGAACCTTGCGCATCTTGAGGCACCATCCTCAAAGTCAGAATCCACAACCAAAGGCGGGATGCTCGGCCACCTGAGATTGGTCGTCAGTGCGTCGCAGAATTTCCGAATCGACCCCCACCCACCCCCCCCGGTTCCCCTCTCCCCTACAATCTGTCCCTCTGCTCAGGACGCCTTTCGCAGCTTTGCGCGTCTTTTGGCACCATGCTTGGAGTCAGGTTTCACGGCTAAAAGGCGCGGTGCACAACCTGAGATTGGTCGTCGGTGCCGCGCAGATTTTCCCGAAGGGCCGGTCATCCCCCCCCCCCCCCAGGCCTCACAATCTGTCCCCTGCCCAGAATGACTATTTGCACCTTTGCGCATCTTTTGGCACCATGTTTGGAGCCAGGATCCACGGCGAAAAGGCGCGATGCTCCGCCACCTGAGATTGGTCGTTGGCACGGCGCAGATTTTCCGGAGGCGCCGGTCACTCCGGCCCACATGCTGCCCAAGGCCCGCTTCGAGCTGGTGGCGGAGAACCAGACCGACCCCTCCCAAACGATCTCCAGAGGTGCGCCCCCCTTTTCTCCAGTCCGCACCCCCTTTGCCCATGATGGGCAAACAACTCCTTGCCATCAAGAATGAAAAACACGCCGTGCCGTCCACCCCCAGCATGGGTTTTCTTGCTTTGTGTGCACATTATTTGGCATTGGAGATTCTATACCATCTTTTCACAGCATCCAGAGCATGGAAGAGTCTCGCGCACGCTTGTTTAGGAGAGGATGCCCTCTCCATGACTTGCTGCTTTCTCTCTGTTGTGACAAATCTTACCCTGAACGTGGGCGCCATGCCTTGGCCAAGACCACAGGCGCCTCAACCTCGGCGCTGATCTTTTAATGGATCTTTCCGCGGGCAGAGACCCACCACCTGTTCTGCAGCTCCGCCTGGGACTGGGGCTTCACCCAGTTCCTGGCCCTGGAGTGCCTCGACGACCCCGCCAAGGGCTTCGTGGTGGGCGACCGCCTGGTGCTCAAAGTCCGCATGAGCGTGGACCGCTCGCGGTGGTGCGTGGCGGCCTCCAGGGCCGAGACGGGCTTCGCGGGGATCAAGAACGCCGGCGCCACCTGCGGCCTCAACGCCGCACTCCAAATCCTGTTCCACCTGCCGAGATTCAGAAAGGTGGGCAGGAAGGTGGTGGGGATGATCGACTCAGATGGCGTGGGCGCTTGCGGGATGGGGGGTGAGGGGGGGTAGGTGCGCGGTCGAGGCCCCGAGAGGTTGGGTTTTCAGGTGGAGGTCTTCGCGTGGCCGGGCGGCCAGGGGCGGGCGCGGCGCCCGAGCGTGCCTGCCCGTATCTGCCCGTATCCGTTGCGATTCGGTATGTCGCGCCCCGTTTGCTTGGTTGATCGATGTATCGATATATCGTTGCATTGGGGCAATTGTTTTATCCGTGGAATATATTAGTCCTTCTGTCATTTCCGTGAGCATCACTTCTTCCGCTGACAAGGCCAACGCGGGTCAGCGGGGCCAGTGGTTTTAGGGTTTAGGGCGTCGAAACAAAAAGGGAAAAGACAGAACGACTAATTTCATGCATTGTCAGTGCGTCTTCTTTTATGACCAAGCAAGAATTGGGAGCCACGGACTCCGCTTTAACTGCCCCGTGCCCGCTTTCCCACCCCAAGCAGCCCACGGCTGGGCAAGCGCTACTGTCGGGAATCCTAAAGTGCCAGGTTGAAGTACAAGACTGGCAGCACGTTTGGATTTAAAGTGCCCTGTGTTTCAGTGGGCGGATTTTGCCCCAGGACCCATTTTTTTCTCTGGTAGGCAGACGGTGGATCGCTTGGCGCAAGCTTTGGACTTTGAGCCCCCTGCCGAAAAGATCGTCCTTTCCTATGCGTCAGGGAAGGATATTGCACCAAACGATCCATAAACTGATGTGACAAAAATGCTCGTGACCCTGGGTGCCGCATGCTCGCAGCACTCATTTTTTTAAATAATTACAATTTTTTAAATAAATACAATTTTGTAAATAAATCATTTCGTCTTCTGATTCATGCCTGCTGGCAAATATTCGGGAAGAAACAGTGCAGAACAATAAGCGCGGCTGGTAAAGTGTGCACCTGCAGCATCGCACTGGCACCGTAGCACACCGTTTGCTATGCGCGCCCTGCAATCACGTCGCCTTGCAGGAAGATACCACCATGAAAGACACGAACTGTCAGCAGACAACCAAGTGTGAAGTCCCAAATTACCGAACAAGGAGTGTCTGACAGGCTCAACTATCGGCAGCAGGAGGCTGCCCGGGGCCACCTGCAACCCGCAACGGCGGCTTGAATCGCGCACTTGCGTTCCTACAGTCCCGAATAGTTCCCTTGCTTCGGTTGGAATGGCATGTCATTCAACGGTGGACAGGTCACCATGTCTGAAACTCCACCTGAGAAAGTGGTTCCCATTGCAACACTGCAAGAAAGATCTCACAACACATTGTACTCTGCACACCACCTGGAACTACATATGCTCAGCATCACACAGAGACAGCCCCGTGCAGTCCAGATTCCTGCTGGAGACCATATTATCTGCTGGTCGAGGCTAGGGGAGCCAATATCAGTCTAATTGGACACTGGGAGTCACTATTGGGCATGCTGGTTGCACCAGCTGCGAAATGTTGTCACATGACCAATGGATTTGCTGGGGTAAGAAATGGCAACCATGAGCTTTGGTCAATGCTTGCTAATGAGGACACAGATTACAATCGGAGAAGGGCTCAGTGGGCAACAGGCGTTTCGAAGTATTTCCCCATTTGCATTGTGAGCTAAAAGCTTGCCCACAAATTTTCCTGTTCCATCACACTACTTTCGCTTGACATTCAGCTGGCAGTTCTAGGGTGTCCTCTCTTCAGACATGAGATTACTGGGCGCCGTGCCTGTAGGCCTTCTTTTTGTGCTGATGAGGGCATTGTTGGCTTTGTCTAAGACTTGCCAACAAATCTGCATTCTAGGAAACTTCTTCTGTTTGTATTGCAAAAGTGTGTCTGATGAGGACTTTGTTGGCTGTGCCTGCAGCTGGTCTACAATTTGCAAACAAATCTGCATTCTGGGAACCTTGACCAGAATGCGGGGTTCGTGTTGCAGCGATTATTTTTCCAGGTGTGTGCCTGAGACAGATTCTCTTGTGCCTGATGGGCACATTGCTGCAAACCACTTTGCAGATACAGCGCCCCAACGTGGGAATGTCTTGTGGACAGAATTAATTTGTTTGCACTGAGAACAGGCAGGTGCATTGTTGTTGGAGTTGTCTTCACACAGCACAGCACAACAATGTTTCTCACTTGTCTATTCTCTGGTGACGATGCTCAAGGATGGCACAGATGATTTGTGCATTTCTGTGCTGCCAATGCTGAAACAGCAGGGCAGGCAGCTGTGGCAGCATTACGAAAGTCTGTCAGCATGCGATCACTGCCTGGAAGCAAAAAGAATATTGTGGGATTGTCCAGCAAATGGCATTCCTGACGTTTCGTGTTACAAGATCATCCATTTGTCTTCCCGGTCAATTTCGTGAAGTGATGCACATTGGCCAACATGTGTTATATCAACTGCATTGTGGGTGTCTGCTCCTCGCTTGTTTGCACCTGAAGATGATTGATAACTAAGATTTGCTGAAGTGAGGCACCCGTGTGTCTGTCTTGCAGCTCCAATACAGTTGTAGCAGTGCATCAACGGCATCTGTCAGAAAGCTGCTGGGACTGGCAGTGTACGATGGCCTTATGTCGCTGGAGGTGCAGGATATCTTTAGCCGCTTGCATAATTTGTTGGAACAAGAAGAGATGGTATGTGCCACATGATGCGGGCCATTGGTTCCAACCTTTATTTCTGTGTGCTGGCACATGTGTTGTGGCCATGCTGTCACTTGGCCAGAGGTTTTTGGCACATGTGCAGCCGCAACATTGAGAACAGATGTTGAACATGTCTGCCATTTCAGCTCCAGCGAAGTCCTTGCAGTTACACTGCTGAGCAAGTAATTGGCACACAGCCGATGTATGGTGCACTACCTGTGCACAGGCCTGTTGCTTGCATACATGTCCTGTCTTGCGGAGCATGCGATGAGCTAATTCGCCTGTCCAACATATCCTGAACAGCACACAAATGCAATAGGAAGTCCTGAGGAGAATGAACCTCAACACAGCACCAGCCAAAACGTCAGCATAATCGTCGCCTGTGTGAACATGCCGTTTGCCGCCTCTTGGTGCAAGGGCCGTGTGTCTTGCTTCCCTGATACAAATGGAGGTCATGGAATTTATGTAGTAATTCCTGTTCCAAAATTGAACAAAGAAATTCTTATCCACTTTTAGCAGAGAGCGTGGGCTGAGAAACAGCCATAGCCATGCTCTGTCCCAATCTGGGTAAACAATGCATTCTTCTCAAGGCGGCTGTCAGCTGTACTGCCAGCTACTTTCAAGAGGGCAGTGGAGCACAGCACTGGAGCTTGAAAGGCCTGTTGGCAAGCTGTACTGTGAGGAAAAAAAAGAAAAAAAAACTGCCGTGTTTGTTGCCACGGCGAAGATTGAGAATCATTGGAGAATATATGGCAGAGTTGCAGTGACACATTTCATGTTGCCGTTGTCGTCATCAAGTTGTGCTGTCTGTTCAAACGTGGCATTCTGATAGAATCGACCTTGTGAAGTGAGCTTTGCATCTCTTTCAGCTGTTTGGTACCCGTACAGGACCCAATGTACCAAATGGCCACAGGACTGCTGTGGCTGCATCGTGCTCATCACGTCACGTGTGCTGCAGGCTGTAGAGGATGGAGGTCTAGGACAGTTGTTCCTTGGGCACTATTCAACCCATGTTGAATGCATAAGTGGGGGCGCTAAAACAGAACGCCGCCAGGCCTTCGTGGGAATTGACCTCGAAGTCGAAGGATGCGACGGCGTGTATGCTTCACTGGATAAATTCTGTGAAGTAGAAATGCTAGAAGGGGCAAACAAGTACCATGCTGAGGGCTATGGGTGGGTGGTAAGTCGTGCTTGTCTTACCCTCCTTGAGCACTGTATTGAGCATTGCCAGGGCTCGAAAGTTGCACAGCCAGCACTTGTCAACGCTCCATGCGAGCAGGCTGAGTCACCTGAGAACGATTTGGGAATAATGTTGATGCGGACAGTGGCCTCGATCGCCCTGCGGGTGCAGGTGTAGTGTATGGCCCGCACAAGGAATGATGTTCAAACAGAACGGTTGCCATAGCCCTGGGAATCTAGTCTTGTGAGGCCTATGCAGAATAGAATGGGGACCCTGATCATAGCAGATAGTGCCTGGGGCTCTTCAGCGCCTTTGGTCAGGTAACTGGGCAAAAAGTTTGAGACTCAAGCAGAAAAGGCAACATTGTACTACTTCTATTATCGTGCTGGTTGCGACACTTCGCCTTGTCCTGAATTGAATGCGATGCACATTGCCCTTGAATGCACTCGGCAGCCATATCAAACTGTCTTTGTGGACAATTGGTGGTACAGGATGCCAGGAAGTGCATCAGATTTGATTCCCTACCAGCGGTGCTGCAGCTGAATTTGAAACGCTCGACCTATGACAGCAAGAAGGGTATGGATGTTAAAGTGAGTGCTGCCACTGCCTTGATATCTGGAGGCCATCGAGCCAAAACGGAACGAAACTTGGATGGTTGGTTGTGTGCGCTGCAACGTGGAAGGTGGCAATCGAAATCTACTTTTGGATGTTCCCCATCATCAATGTGGACAAAGCGACCTCCGAAGTTGAGCAGCATGACTGTGTTGTGTACAAGCAAGAATCCCCTGAAATGGTGCTGCCCCTGTGTGGCTGTCCTTCCGCAGCAAGAGGCTTGAATACAGTGACCATTTGGTTTGTTTGCACAGCTCTAAGTGGTGCACACTCTCTTGTAAAATTGCAGGATGTGTCTCACAAAGTATTTAGGAAACCTGACTCCCCAGGCTCACACAGGAACCCTGCCTCCCTTTAAGAACAAGCTGGGCAAGTTTCTGCTTTACGGGCCACTGAAAGAAAATAGTTGAAACCAGATGATGTAGTGCAGCTGTGTGGATGCCCTTCAGAGCCACACCCAGTACTTTAGCAACATGTGCGCTTGCCTGCACTTAGCATGCATCCGTATTGATTGAGTTTGCCAACATATGCCGAATAGATTCTTGACCTCCTGGGGCATGTTCAGCTGCTCCTGAGTACCTGTCTCCCAACCCTCAGCAGCGTCTCAGTGCATCGAGCGAAGTGCACGTCACTGAATCAGCTGAGGAGTGTGTTGCAGCGTGCAAAGGAGCTTTGAGCTTAACCATGGGGTGTGATCATCTGAATTCACTGGACGCGTGCACCGCACCCAGTGTGCAACCACACTTCCACCTGCCCATCTTGCGAGAGTGCAGAAACAGTCATTCACCCATTTCCAAGAACAGCGATGGGCAACGTATGGCGCACCATCTGTGTCACGAGACGTTGATTCACTGCCATCAGGTCTCCAGTCATTACCAGTTCTACCAGGAGCTGAACATGGACGTTGGCGAGCGAAAGTACCTCACATCAAACGTGACCGGCGGCTGCGCATACAGACTCCACAGCGTCGTGGTGAGAAGCGACGAACCTCAGGGCGGCCATTGCTTCGTGTTCATAAGGCCGGTTGGAGACAAGTGGCTGAAATTCGACGACGAGGTCGTGGAAGAGGTGTTGAGCGACAACGCCATCAAAGATCAGTACGGTGAGAATCATTTGCTATCAGACAATGATTCTCAGTCGGACAATTTTTCTTATCTCTTAAAGGAGGCGAATGAGGCGGAATGGGCACACCGACCCCTTGCGCGAGAATGAGTGTGCAACTTCATCATGCTGTGTCATGAAAGCGTCAAGTCTCTGTTGGCAATTGGGCGATGCACAACGACACGAAGGATGCACAGTAGCGGGATGAGATCTGTGCGGCATGTCAAAGCACTTGTGGCTGCCAAGCCTGGCCGAAAAACTGCCATTTTCTCGCCAACCATGTCCTGCTGGGAGGTTGCCGGTCTCAAAATCACCAGTGCCCTTCGTTGGAGTGCCGGTGGAGGCTCAATTGACTCCTATTATTATATCCTAGCGAGGTGGTTATGGCCGTAAGGATCGTGTTGGACACAGGGCGGACGGTGCGCGTTTTGACAGTGCTGCTGGCGTATTCGTTGGTGTGTCTGTACCACTGCTGCCTCGCTCTGCTGGAAGTACTACAGAAGGGCGTGCTGTTCTGATAGCACTATAGTGCGCGTGACTGCCACAGTATAACAGTAGCGGCTATTGCACTGGCACCAACTGCTGCTGATCGACAACCGATTTGGAGGCTCAGGAATAGAGCAGCGCATAATCAAGACTTGTTCTACCTTAAAGGCTATCCTGTGGCGCGCCCCCAATAGTGCAGGTCTTGTTGTCATCCGCAGATGGATTGGATCAGCGGTCATTGACGTGGATTGGCAGAAAGAGCCGATGTCGAGCAATTCATTGACACGTCAACATCACGTTCACCTGCTACGGATTCGTGCATCATTATTGCATGATTGAATGCACTTATTCAAAACTTGCAGGAACAGATGATGGATGATGAGTGCGTCGAAATGGTAACAAACGGCATCCTCGCGTCCATGTTTGGGGCGCCTGTAATCGCCCTTGCCCTTCAACAAAAGACCATGTGGGTTGAATCGAATACCAACGTCAACTTAACGGTGATGCTTGATCCCAATCACATAGAAGCATTTCTAGCTGGACGGCTCTCAACGAAGCACTGTGAGTAATGCAGCGCGGTTATTCTCAGTTGCTGCATTGTGCGGCAATTCAGAACAACCGCGCTGCATTACTAACAGCGCCCCAGTGTGGCGGCGGGGCAATGTAGCAATGCAGCCCGTTACATGAGTTCTCAAGAATTGGCCCGTTCGCTGCACTTGCTCCTTCGAGTTGAGGTCCGCGTTTCCTATTCGCGCTGGGCCCAGAATTTCGGCCCATTTCTCACTCTTAGTAACGTCGCAAGAAGTAAACCCGAAGCCAATATCCACTGCATATTGAAATGAACAATAGATGCGCA
>CAJHUC010001659.1:0-54810 GCA_905146915.1 Ostreobium quekettii
TAAGTATTGAGGATTTGGCAGTACTTTGTATCAAGGGTCTTTTTACATAGTAAATCTCAATATTTGGGGTCGAAAATAACCAAAATTTACCTTCGCCTTGTGCTCAAAAGGGTCATGTCTCACTTTTTCTTCTTGAAAATTGATAATCAAGGGTTTTGAAATGCAATCTTTTCGATTTGACCTTGTTTTGAAACTCTGAGGCTGTCCTTATAACAAATTTAGCCTTTCAAACAGACGACAATTAATCTGGGACGGAGGAAGTATTTATCAGGAAATTTCTCTATTAGCAGCAATGAATTGGAAAATCAACAAACCTGAGAACATGGTTGGAATGTTCCAAATATTCTTCAATTATGAAAACTGCGCTATTTGACCCCCTTTTAGTAGATACCACAATGCTGATCAGCGAATTTTGGTACTTTGAAATGCACAGAACGTGGGCTACGTTTCCATAAAGGCATTTGAATGCCAGCTTTAAATACGTGTATAGGCCATTGAACGTATTCAACAACTGCACATCTATACAAATATGCCTGAGGTACTATTGTACAGCCCATGGGATGACCGCGCTGTTCATAATTCCATTCTGCCCATTGGGCCGTCAAATACACCTTCTATCTTCTTTCGTTTATTCCGTTTGCCTGGTGTCTTTCTTGAGATCGCAAGGTGCACCGGGACACCAACGCCGCCCTCCCCTTTTGGGCATGATGTGTGCATGACAAGACAGTCATCTGCGTCACCAAAATCTGCCACTGACCAGTGGGCGGCGTTATTTAAAACTGAAAATTGAAAAAGAAGAAGGGAAGGAAAGAATGTAGGGTTGTCCCCGGTGCACGTGTTGTCCACGCTTGGTCCAGGAACACCGCAATGTTCAACACGCGGCACGTGAGTTTGAGTTTGTGTTGCCCCTTCGGGCATGCTAGGAGCGCCAATTTCATCGAGTTCTGGTTAGATAATTGCGACGCCCTCTTACCGCCGACGTGCCTGAGGCTTGTTCCATTCGCTGCGCCTGCCGCGGCGAAGTTGTCCTGCACCTTCAACAATTCTTGTTCACCAAGCCCCGAGTTATTTCACCCTTTGCTTCGGTTTGTGTTGCTCGCTCCGCTCATTGCGCCTTGGCCATTGTTGCGTCCCCCCCGCAGACGGTGACCGAGGAGGAAGTCGTCCTGTCCCTACTCCGGAAGAAGGGCGAGGCGAGCGACGACGAAATGGCAGGCAACTGACCCACTGACCTGACTGACGGGTCGGCCCGCGGCAAGGCGGAAAACACGACCTCGAGGCCAAAATCTGACTGGATTTTTGCAGCGAAGCAAATGCGGGAGGTGGCTCGGTTGGTGTTGGAGGACGTGAGGGGCGGCGTGGGGTGGCGCCAGGGCGACGGCGCGCTCTGGGGACGTGCTGCGGACCACCTCGCTCGCCCGTTGGCCATCGCACCCATTGGTCGTGCAATCGTTTCCGGGCAATTCTTTTGGGGGAGGTGCCGATTTTCGGGGACCGTGGCCGGCAGACCGCGACCACGCGCGTCTCATTGACGCGCTCGCATAGGTGTCAAAAGGGTGTGATTTTTTGGGGTGCCCGCGCGTGCAGAGGCTGGAGGGTAAGGGAGAAAAGCGCGGACCAGAACGGCACGGAGTGTGCATGGGCGCGTGGGCGCGGCTGGATGGGCCGTGCACCAGTTTTGCGGCCAGGCCCGCCGCGTTCAGAACATATATTTAGGGCGGGCTCGGTCGGTCTAGGAATAGGTCAGGGCGCACGAGCCGCGTGTTTGCCAGTGTGCACAGACCGGGGGGCTCGCGAGGTTCGCCCCCCGGAGTGCATGTGGGCTGAGGGGGTTGCGACGGGATGCTGGAGATTGCCGATTCGGAGGCGATTTGAGACGTCAGTCGCAACGGCGGCCAGGCGAAAGGGACTGGCCGAAGGAACTGGCGAACGAACCGCTGCCTTTGTGCTGTATAGCTATGTGTGGATGTGTAACATAGGAGAGTTCCCTTTCCGCTCTTGCGGAGCGCCGGAAGTGGGCGAACAGTGGCGGTGAAAGGCCGCCCAGACTGCGCCATCTGCCTACCCGTTGTTTGAGCATGGTTTGCGGAGCCAGCACACCGTTTGTCCGCTGAGACTGCCAAACGCAGCCGGAAGCGGTGGATGGGCAATGTTTTGCCGAATGCACAGCGCTGGGAATAGTTCCTTCATAAAATCGGTGATCTCCATGAGGCTCCTTCCATCATGGCCACCCTACTATTGCTCTGCCTCACAGTGTCCTCTGTGTATGAAAGTGTCCACGAATGCTCAAATCCCCAAAGTAGTGAAGGCAGCACCATTGGTAAACTTCCTTTTGATATCAAAGACCCCAGGAGAAGAGCTAGATGCAGTGGAACTTCGATACGTGACTTTGGCCAAACTAGACTCCTACCCACCAAGCTGACTGCAGCTGGCGATTGACGAAGTTCCTGAAGGTTCTGTGGTGGCCTGTCACTCATTTTTGTCGCCCAGTCTCAGCCAGCCAAGTGCCCATCGTTGCGCTGGCTGTGCACTCGACCACAGGCGATATGGGAATTTGGGAAATTCGAAAGCCTGCCTGTGCAACCAAGTTTCTGGCTCCTCCATCACATACTGCAGCTTGCATCCAGCTGTGCTAGGAGCATAGTTTCAAGCGCAGCATACATCAGCAGGAGTGTGCAACTCGGGTCACATCCATGTGACGAAATCATCCTTTGCAAGGTTTCTCTGTAAAACAAATCTTCTGGCTGCACGCTGTTTCGTGCATATTCTCAGTGCCTTGTCGTGAGTGGCAATCGCTGGTAGCTAATGTAGTAAACTCACGCACAACATTTTGTCAGGAATGCCAGCTGAATTCGGAGAGGGTCAAGCTATAAGCGCAACCGTTTCAATCTTCCTCAGAGTGATTTTCAATCTTTATCAGAGTGATTTTCAATCATTGCATTACTGGCTTTTGGTCGTCCTTCCCCGTGTTACTACAGATTCAGAAAACGGCTTCAACTACTTGTGGGTAATTCGACGAACAGCGCCTCCCTTCCGCAGCGTTTTACAAAGTGTCCTGAGCTCTACTGAGTGAAATCTGACCAAGTTGAACGTTATTGAAAGAGTGGCTGTGATTTGTTGTTATCTTGTGACGTTCTATCCTTGATTGCCATACTCAAACTGGCAATGAACTGTGACTCATTCTTTTGCCTTCAACAACCTTTTTGAGAACGCAATGCCACGAAGATGGACAAGGCTTGTCCTTCACGTCTGATGGCATATCCTGCTAATCTTGCACTGATCTGGTGCCGTGACGGTGCAACGCCTCCTTTGCAACTGACGATGAGCAATGTCGCCAAAGGAGGACAAAGAGAAGCTGATGCCACGGCCGTCGTGACATTTTGAGGGCGCAACGAGTTCCTCTGTGTGCATTGTGGAAACACTGCCTGTAGCACCGACGCGCGGTTACCGTATTTTCCTCGTATGCGCCGTATTTAGCACGTAAGTCAACACTTCCATGCAAGTCCTGTCGAGACTTATTGAAGACGCCCCTCGTCTGACAGCCGCGTGCGACGGGCCCGACGCGGATCTGTGCACCACGCAGTGCGACCACAGCGCCCAGCCGCCCGCCCTCACCCCTGTCGACATCACGAGATACGCTGTAACGTTGTAACGCCAACGTTCCGCAACGACGGGTGCACCCAAGGCGCCAAAGGGGCCACCCCCCTCACAACTGTCGGCATTAGGAGATCCGCTGTAACGTCGTAACACCGTCGTTCCCCAGTAACGGTCGCCCCTCGTGCCCGTGACCACCCTTTGGGTGAATTTCCGGGAAGTGGCCCGACCTGGCGCCGCGGGGTTGGCCCACGTTGCGGGCCGCGGGACCGCGAGGTTGAAGAAGTACGATTTGCTGTGCCTTGACCCCCCCGTAACGCATGTACGCGTCACACTTCGCAGCGAACCCGGACGCCACCCGCAGAAATATTCTCCCCCTGGGGGCGGGGCATAAAAGGCGGCAGGCCCAGCCGCCAGAGCAACCAAACACGGAGGCCCTGTTGGGCATCGAGACAGCCGAATTAGTAGTGCGGATACGCATTTTGGCAGGGCACCTGCTTGGCCTGGAGCACACCACCCTGTCCAGCGGCGTGGCCCAAAGTAAAGGCTCGTCGGTACAGTCACCCGCGGGTGTCTACGGATCCAGTAGATTGCCCGCGGCCGAGGCATCCCTTCAGCGAGGGGCCGGGCGTGCGCCCGCAACCTCTGTTGCTTTTTCTGGACGCGGAGCGCGAGCGAGCGGGCGAGCGAGCCAAACACAAACGGACGCGCCTGCCCATGGCGGCGGACGTTGGGTCCGTTCTGCGGCCCGTGTACGACTTTACGGACGGCTGGCGGCGGCGCCTGGGCCTGGGGCAGTGGAAGGGCCGCCCAGTGGGCGAGGACGCCCTGTCTGACAAGCCGGAATCAGAGGTGAGGGCCCCGATGGGCATCCCGCTCGATCGCCGCCCCCGACCTCGCTTTCGGGTGCGCTGGACTCCCGTGACCGGCGCTGCGCGGTGCGCGTCAGAAAACCTGGCCGCGGGGACGATGGCCCCCGCCCGGCCGCAGGGGCCGGCTGGGGTTTTGGGGGTTCGGTCATCCGATCGCCGGCGCCGGTCCCGGCGACCGGCCGCCGCGTGCAGCTCGGCGGATGGGCGTTTCTGCGCGGAGCAGGGAGGGGCAGATGGTCCCGGGGACTGCCGAGGGAGTGCTCGGCGATTTCCGCGGCCAGGGACCCTTGCCCCGTGCTCCGTGTGGCGTGCCCCGGGTTTGCCTTTGCCGGATGCGCGCAGGATTGCCCGTGCTGACAGCCCTCGTCCCCCTTTCCGCCCTTTTCCTGCAGTTTCACGGCCCTTCCGGCGCGGAGCGCGCCTACTGGATCCATGCCGGCGGGCCGAAGCCGGCGAGAAGGCTAGGCAGCGGGCCCGAGCGTCGGGGCTCGATCGAGGGCTGGGCGGACGGCGAGGCGGCCAGCGAGGTGGGATCGGAGGAGTCCGAGGAGGGCTACGTGCGGGACAGGATTCTGCAGAACGTGCTGGTCAAGAGCCAGGCGATCGAGAGTGAGAACCGCACGCTGCGGCGGCAGCTGGCGCTGTACAGCAAGGAGTTCAAGCGGGTTGTGGAGCGGATGAAGACCGCCCAGGGGCGGGTGCGGGCCGACCAGAACTGGGTGTCCGACGTGAAGAGCGTCATGGGCGTGCGCGGCAGCGCGGATTTGGACGACGTGCTCGCAGTTTGGTACGATGGGGCCGGGCGCGCAGATCAGACGAGGATGAGTGAGGCAGCCGTGTTGAAACGAGGGTGCATAACAGGACAGCCGCGCGCTGCTGAGGGAGATCCACCGGCTGCGGACCGAGCTGGGAGACGCCAAGGAGCGGATCAACGAGATGTCGGCCGGCCGCGAGGGGACGTGCTGCGGGTGCGGGAGGGCCGGGGGCGCGTTCGAGGACGCGCTCATGGCCGCGGAGACCAAGCTGGGGCCGGTCCGGTCGGTCCTGGGGGTGTCGCGGGGGGACAGCATGCGCCAAGTCGCGGCGAAGATCGCGGGCCTGAAGTCGGAGGTGGTGGCGTGCCGGGCGCAGAGCGAGGCGGCGGAGGGCGGGCTGGCGGAGTGCGCGTCGCAGCTGGAGTCGTGCAAGCTGCAGGTGGTGGCGCTGAGGGAGGAGGTCGCCTTCCATCGCGCGGAAAACGAGCGGCTGGCCAGCGATCGGGGGACATGCTCTTCGGAGGCGGCACTCGTTCGGGAACGCGCGGCCCGGTGGCGGCATGGCCTGCGGCGCGTCGGTCTGCAGGTTAATGAGATGCGCCCGGCGGTTGAGAAAATCTCGTCTTCCGAAATCGACGGCCGGCTGGAGCGGCTGAGGGGCGAGCTGGCTGGAGTCAGGGATGTCCTGCGGCAGGCGTCACCGTCCGGACGCGCCGATCGCGGCATGGCGTCTGTGCCCAGCATCGGGATGGGCGATCCGGCGCGGCGGGGGGGAGGGGAGGGGGAGGGCCAGGGCAGGCCGAAGCTGGATCCGCGAGGATTTGGATCCTGGATTGTGAGGACGAGCAGGGGAAGATCTGGGTCGGGATCCGGCGACGTGGCGGTGGCGTCGGAGCGACTTTGCGGGTCCTGAGGGGATGCGGGCGGCGGCGGGAGGTTCGGACGGAGGGAGAATAAGGCCGCGCGCCGACGGCGCGGGGCCCATCCCGATCGGCGGCCGGACGGACTGCTGGACGGCGGAGAGGGGATTTTGAAGGCCCGGTGGCTCGCGGGGAGAGCCGGGGACGGCCACAGGCGCGCGCCCGCCGCGATGCAGGGAGCGCGAGTGCAATAAGGAGTGGTGAGGCGCGCGGGCGGGCGGCTGTTTGGCGGCGCCTGTGGCTTTGTTGAATTTTCAAGGGGGTATCCGCCGCCGAGCCGGAGAGGCACGGCGCCGCGCAGGGCGCCACCGCACCCCGACATTGACCCCAAGCGACGCACGCATCCGGTCGTTGCACCTTCACCACAAGCCAGCCGTCGCAGCGGAGGCTGGGCCTCGCCGGCGGTGGCATGTGTTTTCGATGTGGGCACCACTGTGGATACCCGACCCAGAAATTGCTAACTCTTGACGTATCGTGGAGCCTGTGGAGGGACCTTGGGGCCTGGCGAGAGGGCGGTTGTGGGAGTCCTGGCATGGACGAGGGGAGGCACTCGCAGGCCAAGAGACGGGCACAGAGTGCAGAGGCTCACAGTCTGGGGCATTGGATCATCTTGAGGACACCAACTCACGTCTGCAAGCATATCCACAGTTGCAACATCGCGATGTGCAGCAGCTCAGCTGGGAAGACAGCCTTGCGTGTGTTTATGCACCCGTCCTCCTCGAGGCGTGTGCCTATGCTCAACTAGTGTCATCAGGAACACAGGGCTGAGCCTGGGCTGACGAGGGCCCCAGTGATTCGCAGGCCTCAGGATGCACCCAGTGCCATGTGCGTTCCCCTGCGGTTGTTGGGTGGAAGAGGGGCCGCCCCAATTGACTTGGGCCAGGGATACTTTTTGATCTTTTGAGGGAGGAAATGCCCCATGGGCTTCTGGAAGCTGGGTGGCTGTTCATGCTCTTTGGAGGTGGGCATCGACTGCCATGGATTGAATGAGTAGTTTCGGCCAGTGCAGGGGGTACACAGGCATTGCCTGCATGCTTGCGTTTTGGGATGTAGGTTGTGCGCTTTTCGCCCAGTAGACCTTCAATGTGCAATAGGGTAGTGGTTTTGCAGCTCGATGGCTCGTGTGGTTGGTGCTTGCTCGTGTGCGGATCTTGCAAGGTTATTGCAGGCACCTTAGAGAGCACAAATTTTTGTTGGCATGGTCGATCGGCGTGCCCGTGCCCTGTGCTACAATTTTCTATGGATCTGACAAGGGTATGGGGCCTTTCGTGTACACCAAACGGCTGCCTAGTCGGGAGTCCGGGCGCTTTTATTTGACCTAGTACTGTTGATTAATTCTCCACTTGAATATAGGGTGTGACGTGACTGCACAGGCAGATGGGGCTCCAGGGAAACTGTGACAGTATGTGTATTGCCAGTCGCGAAGAATGTGTTCTCAGGAATGAGGACCCGGTGACAAGGCCTAGCTATTAGCTAAATAATTTATGGAGCTTTTTTATTTGGATTGTTTCCTTTTCTTGGAGGGGGGGGGGCTTGGCGGTGAAATGCTCCAACAAGGCACACAATTGTAAAAGGGATTTGTTTCCTCGGGCGGAACGAAAATGAGCGCACATCTCTGTCGCCTGGCGCAGTGCCATTGGCCTGGCTGCGGAGTCCTTCGCCTGTTTGCCATTGTCTGCAGAAATCGGCTGCGCGACTGACAGTTAGTGCTCGCACCCTCGCCAGGCTTTGTGGTCGCGCTGACTTGGACATGGAGTGGCTATCGAATCGCACCAGCCGTCAGAGCGGGGCGCAAGACCCTGTTGTGTCGGACCGCGAGTGCCGGTTCCACTCGCGAGAGCGGAAGCCACTGCCAACAGAAGTCATCTCGCTCAGCAGGCCAACAAACAAATCGAAGAACAGCGTGAAACGTGGTGCCCAGCATTGCAGATCCTCTGTGATACAAGAATCTGCCTTGTTAAATGAATCTGGCTCGGACCGGCAGCAGGTATTGAAGCCGTAGTTTTGTCACCACGTCGAATTTTGTTGTGTCGTGGAATCCGGTGAGAAGTTGGCCGAATGAAGCCGCAAGAGGCGGTCATGAACAGTAGTTGCTGCCCGTCAACGTGAACGTCCACAGCATCACCGCGGCCAAGGATACAAAGGTGGATGCCGCGCGGCCCTGCCCGATCTCTTCCTGTTCACACCCTGTGCCGCATGCATTTGGCAGCAGTTTGATGGCAACGACTTCGCCAGCCCGACGACGACATGTCGTCGTACAACGTCGTCGTCCGACTGTCGTTGTACAACGGCAACGCTTATTCTGTGTGAAGAGAAGTATGAGGACGAACCATCTCGCTTGAGCAGCGCTGATTGCAATCAGATTCCAATTGGAATGCAAGGAGAACGTTCACGGGAGGAAAACTGAGCCAAATTGCTGGAGGTCGAAGCGTGAGATCGACGATCGTTGTATTTGCGTGGACCTGGCCCTCTCTCCGTCTCCATATCCCGTCGACGTCCAGGATACGCTGCTCAACATCTCGCATACGGACGGCCCATATCCTGAATATGGCCATATCCTCGTGATAGCCTGGATTTCGCCAGCTCATATCCTTGCCATGCCGTTGACATGGCAATCCCACATCTTGGACATGAATATCCCTACCATATCCTGGTCGATATCCAAGATATGGGCAAGGATGTGGGGCTTCCTATATCCTAGACCTGCCACTTTTTCCGTCTACAATCGATCTACAAATACAATTGGCAGCACATTCATACGTTTTCCTTCCGGCCTACAATCTACCAATGTACAGCCCCCACAATTGTTCAGTCCCGCTGAATCGGCGGCCTTTGCTAAACCTCGACGGACGCACTAGGCAGGGATTGTGCCTTCCCTCGGATGGTGCCAGCGCCAGCCAACGGGCCCTCGATCGCGGGCCATGCCGCCTCCCATCCAGCCGGCTTCACGAGTGTAACGGTGTCCATAAGCGACTGGTCCTCATCGTACAGGACTTCCATGTTGAGGTATGTGCCATTCGCAAACACCCGCGAGTAGCCATGGTCCAAGACGACTCTCTGCACAATCGCCAAGTTGTCAAACCGAAGCACATGAGCGTGGAGCCACGGTTTTGCATGTCAAGGTCACAGCAGTCGAAAGCATGATTGGCTGATGCATCAGTGCACCGAAAAAGCAACTTTGCAGAAAGAGACAGGTCATTTAGCACCCCCAATTTGCCCAAGAGAGCCCAGCAAATTGGACAGCCAAGAACAAAGGGCACAAATTCCATTGCCAGATCCATGTAGTGGTGTCAATGGTCAACAGGTTCCATGTCCCTTCTGCACAGGCACAAGCAGAACACCCGCGAGTAGCCGTGGTGCACGACGACTCTCTGCGCAATGGGCAAGTCAATGCACACAAGCGCTTGAGCGCGGAGCCACAGCCATGCGCGCCGAGGCGTCATGCAGTCGGAGTCTGGACTCAATCCAAAAATGTCTGATCGTCCATGAATCAGTCTGATTGGTGTGTTAAACGTATCCAAAGCAGCAAATTTGCAGACGAAGCGGGCTACTGGGCACCTTGAACGATGCGCAAGCCAGCCTGATAAGTCTGACAAGCATGGCAAAGGCCAGAAGTTCCATCGGCAGGGTTATGGTGCCCAAAGGAAAATGACAACGGTGCAACGGTTGCACTGCAACCCAATCAACACAAATACACATGGCTCCTTTCCATGGCCAGAAAGAGCAAATGAGTTAGTGTGCTAGAATTGGAGCCGCGGCAGATTCTCAGTTCCAAAACAGAGGCCGTTGTTGTTGCCAGAATTCAGCACTTAGTTCTGAGCCTGTTGTTTAATGGAAGCTCATCCATTCCCCTTGGGACAAGCGAATTTTTTGGGCTCAGCAATTTGTTCTGCTACTACCACCCTCCGTATTCATTATCATTCATTCATTCATTCATTTTTTTTGCATACCCTCTGCATTCACACTTTGTGTCCACCTTGTGTTACCCTGGGGCCCTTGCTGTGGTACATTGTGCAAAGCACGTCACAACAGATTTGAATTACCTTGTGAAAGACTCGAGGCAACAGAGCCCACTACCCTTCCTTTGCAGTGAACGGCTTCCCCAGCGGAAATTGGCGCAAAGTCGTGCATGAGCGATCATCGTCCGCGATAAACCACAGTGGGTCATTAGGGTGCAGCCCACTGCTCCACGTTGTTGTGCATGTTGGCATGAGCCTCGAATGTGTTTTGCCGAATTTGAGATGAATTTGTCATGATGCAGAGACAAATAGCATGACCACTGTGTTGTACCACGCCGTCCGCAAACATATCTTTAACTGCTTCATGCCAAGAGGAACATTGAAGACGTGCCTTTCATGGTGATGCGATGAACAGCAAACCCAGGCTGAACCGTGCCCATGAGTGTAACACACAGCTTGCCAGGGGAACTCCCTGAAGTCCGTCAGTCTGCCATTCAATGCAGTCTGTGTGTGCCTGACACTGCCCGCTTGATAATAGGACCATAAACGCTGTAGCTCATCTTGCTGGGCACGACATTGATCGCTCTGTCTTTTCCGTGAAGATGCCTTCTTTCTTCGGCACCCTAAACCCTATGCCGTCGGAAGAAGAAGGGATCTTCACGCAGAAGACAGAGGGACTAATATATTCCCATCTTGCCGAATGTGATCAACGAGATTATTCACTGGGCGGTGTTGCGCACCTCAAAGTAGGGGGGCTGGATCGGCTGAATATTCCTGCTCAGGTGAGCCCCTGCATGCCCAATGACCAAGTGGACGGGCCCCCTGGCGGTGCCGTCCTCCCTGTACCCGAGGCAGGAGTCCCCGAAGACGGGGCAAGTGCGCTGGTAGCTGTGGTGGTGTCCATGCCATGTGAGATCCACCTGGGCACAGTTGCACAGGGCCGGTCAGACAGGTAGGCAGTTGCCATTCACTTCAGTTCCAACCACAAGAAAATGAAGGGAAGAGGAAAAGGATATTGAAAGGAGAAAAGAAACAAAAGCAGATAAATCCAAAGAAGCTGGGATAGAAAGGCAGTACCACAGCTTGGAATCGAATAAAAAACGACATGGCCACATCTACTTTCCTGCTTTGTACAGACGCAGCGTACCTTATACTTGTAAAACAGAGGTTCCAGAGCGAGTTTCAGCGCCTCTGAGACGTCCAGGTCACCATCGGGCCAATTGGAATACGTGGAACTGACGTAGATGGGCCGGTGCCCACCCACAATGACCCATGGGGTCACGGATCTGTCAATCGATGCAAGATCTTCCTCGATGAACCTACATGTCCAACACAAAGCAAACACTAAATGATCAGAGAAGCACAGCGATTGGTAAAAAAGCGCAGTGGGCATCAACGCTACATCTTCTCGTATTGGAAACTTGAACAGCACAAGTGCAACTCCTCCTTAATCACGAAGGTACTGTATCTTGTCCAATTGGACTTCCTCCAACGGCTTGAAGGTCAGCGGCATAGCAGAATTGCGATGAAAAGAAAGCACACAGGGAGGTAGAAGCAACGGAAGTACGTGCATAAGTTAAGCGTATGAGCATTCAATACACTAGTTGATGCGATACTATAAGAAGCAGGATCACTGTCTGTCGTAGACTACCAAAGCATAACCATATAATTGTTGAAAACCATTATTATCCAAAAGCAATAAGGAAATTTGCGCCCAAAGTGAATAAGGAATCAACGCAAATTAGCCCACAAATTCCAAAAAGCCAATGTACCCTGTCAGGCTAATTGGACAACATAATTTGATGTTATTTTTAGCATAGTTTTAGGTATATTTTTTAGTATTTTAATACTAATGCGCACCAAGTTTTCTACCAAGCTCCCAACTACGACATAGTGGCAGCTACTGTTAGTGATAGTCATGAATAACAGTAACATACCAACAGTAGATGCATTACAATCTGCCATGCCATGGTGCAGATTCCGCCACAGACTCACCGGTACTGAGGTGAATCTGGTTCGAACTCGTGTTCGGTCGAATACTGCAGGAAGTGTATGGGCCCAAAGTCGAAGGAGTACCAGGCGTCGGCGTAGGGCCCCAGGGGCATGTTGCAGCGCCTGCTGTACGCAATGCCGCACTCACCACCAGAATCATCCACCGTGTTGAAGCGGTCGCCCGAGTGCGGCCAATCGCGCTCGTGGTTGCCTGGCGTGGTCTGTGGGGAGCGGGCAGAAGACAAGCACCAGGAGAACGGATAAGCGACTGGCGCCAAGCTGATCCGATGTGTTTGGGTGCAGCAATCGAGGACTGGATGATAAAGTGCGTATCGAAAGAATGGCCAAAACGGCAATAACAATTATTATTAATTTGGCTGATCAAAGAGGGGAGGAAATAAGGGACCAGACAGCGCGAGCGGTTTCCAGTGGGGCACCGCTGTCTGCTCGTTCTGAATTTGACGCACTTCGATGGGAACATCATACGTTAATTAATTATCAATGTATCACATGTCAATTGGTACGTGAACCGAGCATTGGCAGAACTGATTCAACTGTCAAAGAAGAGGAAGCCACCAAGCAACCACAAACCACAAAGCACATGTTGTGACACACACACCTCCGCTGCTGTTTGAACTATTTGGGAATGGGTCTGTTGCACACAGCGCAGCAGAGCCCTTGGCAACAGATTTGGCAGTAGCGGGTGTGTAATGCCACAAGCCAGCACATTCTCGCAAAACACGAATGCAACGCCACTGTGCAAAATGACGTGAAATCTGGATACAGCACCCACCATGTAGGGCACTCGAGTAACGATGGGCTTGATCTGCTCGAAGTAATGATCCCACTGGGGGACGAAACCCCTGTGACGGCGGTGCACAGAATAGTGCAGTCAAAACTCAGAAGACTGCTGTTTCAGAGGCCAAAAGTTCGAGTTCAAGCAAACTAATTTTTTGCTACTTTCAAAGCCGTCCATTTACAATAGAACTATGCATTTAAAATATTACTCTTTCCTAAATAATATCAGGTTTCGACTTTACAATTCGAATTTGACACTATCGACGCACGGAGCTTTCAAAAGCCTTTGCATCCTTCGACCGCAAAGGGCAGCACACTTTTCCGGTATAGCCAGAGTGCATTGAAACCATAGCCACGCATCTCCAGGCAGGAATAAACAGGCATTAACAGCATGGCCCCCACATGTGATCATTCGTCAGAATTCCCACCAAGGCTCAACTCACATTGCGTAGCTGATGTCGCCGTTGTGCACAAGCAGCTGGTATTCCTTTTCGGCAAGCTCTTGGGCCAACCACTTGGTGGTGTTGAGCGAGGCGGTGTACTGGAAGGGCTCTGTGGAGCCGTCCTCCTCGGATTGGCCCAAATCAGCGATGGCCAAAATGTTGACACTCGTCTGTGGGCCTACCGTTGGGGCAGCCACAAAGGACCTCTCCTCACTGAAGCCATAGACCTGAACACAAGCCAAACCGACATTTTCTGCACACTGTGCATGCATTCATTCGCCGAATCTTTATGTATCATTTGTGCATTTACTCATATGTTCAGTGAGGTTTCTGCCCCAAAGCTGCCCCAATGCATTAAATGTTTATGTTGATTGCTATTTGCTCCTGGAAACTGTTGCCGCCCACCAACCCACTCACCTCACCACCACCACCACCACCACCACCACCACCAAAAAATAGGCTGTCTAATGATGGTAATCGCGCCAAAACATAGCTTAGAATGTTAGCTTTTGTCCTGTCAAGCAATGCTTGCACAACTATTATGAATGCTTTTTTTTATCATGCCTGTTGGAGATGTTGTCGTCCTCCTAAAGCAAGTGCTTCTGATTTGAACACAACACCAAACTAACTCGAAACAACATTCTATGCTGATATTTATACTTCCTCCGTCCGGAATTAATTGTCCTCTACGACGTTGGTGCCTTACTTCTCTATCACAGACACTTTATTTCTCATTCAAATTTCTTGCAAAGCTGCGCCTATGTTTTAAGAGTATGCAATCAAAATTTCAAGTCAATCTGTTGAGTACTGCAGATTTGGCAGCACTTTGTAGCCGGGGTCATCCAGCCAGAAACCCACCAATTTTTTACCATCCCTGCTGGAATGGCCATTTTCACTGTTTCGAGGAGAACGCCTTTGCGGCAGCGCTACAGAGCCGCCCAGGCAAAACTATCCATGCCGTTTGGACAAAAGATCATGGAGGTGCTTGCAAAGGAGAAGGGCAACAGAAAATGCGTTTTGAAAGTCCTGATCGTGGAAGTCGCCATGTCTTGTGGCTGAAATTCGAGCTTGATTGGCCAAATCAGAGATGCCCATCAGGTTCAGATTTCTAGACCACGACTTTTGGACCTCCAACTCCACTACGAGGGATACTACAAGAGGCCTCCCAAATTGTTCACAAACCTTTTTAGGAAGGTGGTGGGCATCACCCCATTCAGTGGCGGACAATTAGGGAGCAATTAGGCAGTGGCCCTCCTGGATAGGAATGGTGAATCGACCATTTTTCGGCACTTGAAGGGCTTGAGCTTGAGAACACCAGCTAGGTGGGTAAAATTATGTCTCTCAAAGGGAAATGCACTTGCTGGGCTGCGATGGATTGTGGATTGCATGCAAGAATTGGCAGATTGGGGCAGTTTGTGGGGTGTGGGCCAGGCTGCCCACAAAAGCAACGATTCAAACCTCAATCGAGGCAGATTGTCCAAGCACGTCCATTGCATAATCTTGGAACAATAGCTCGCACATAGCCCAAGCTCTAATACCTTGGACCCTAACATTGTCCGCTTGCTTTACGTTCGTACGTCAAAGATCGACGATGGCTGAGATCTCAGAAATCGTCAGAACTGCGATGATGGCCTTCCACGATGGGGATCCAAACACGCTTGAGCGTGTTTGACAAGCGCTGTTCCACGTAAGGGACACCACCCTTCACCGCAAGGACAACAACGACTTGTCTTTGGAGCACCAAGAACGGGAGTGAACCAGAAACGTGCAGATCTCTAGTGGATGCGGCATATGCACGCACAATTTTTGGACGATTTTCGGCCAATTTGGGGGGCGATCCTAAAGGGGTGGGACTAACTTTTTTTCTTGAAAATTGGTAGTCAAGGGTTTTGCAACCCAATCTTTCCGATTCTGATGTTCTTTTGTAAACTTAAGGTGTCTTTTGTAACGAATTTGTTCTGTCAAATAGAGGACAACTAATTCCGGACAGAGGAAGTATAACGTAAAATCGTTAAATCCACGTATTTTACAAGTGAAAGCGTAATGCTGAGTAATCAGTTTTCAATGCAAGCAAATGAATGCAAGCAGCAAGAACAAGAATGGCATGCAGCTGCTCCTTGCACATGGCCTCACTATCCACCAGTCCACTATTTTGCAGCCCGTTTGGTCCTGATAGGCAACCAGTTTTGAAATGCATTTGCATGCATTTGCATGCATTCCATTCGGCAACCATGAATGCTCCTCTACATGGCAGCATCGTTCTCCCTATTCATCATTATTGAATCTAAACTATGCTACTGCGAACTAGTGCAACATTTCAGCCCTTGCTCACCGTTACGTTTCCGCTCGCCATTTTCTTCCCCGACCGTTTATTTTTTATTGGCTCATCGTGTCTCGGGGGGCTCTCGAGGCTGTATCCCAAGTTTCAGGTGCGGACCAGTCACAAGCCTTGTATGTACGGGCACCGTGCGACACCAGCCGCGCGGCTATGGGGACGGGTCCCAAGAGTCCCAGCGACGTGCGTGGAGAGGCGCAGCTGGACAGCGGGCCGCCCAGCGAGTCAGCGGACGAGGAAACGGAGGTGAGTATGTGGGCGCGAAGCACTGCACAAGCATGGCAGAACTTGCGCCTCGCAAGGCGGGGTGTACCGGGCCAGCGGCGGGGGATCGAGCCCCGGATGGCGGGGCGCGCAGAGAGGATGGCGCAGGGCGGGGCGGGCCTTCGCGCCTGCCCAGCGCCTGTCCAATCGGTGGCGAGCCGGCGACGCGATCGGCTGCAAGTCCAGTCCGCGATGGCGCTGGCATGTGCCTGCGATCGCTTCCCGCCAGGTCTCCCAATCAATCTCCCAGGGACCTGCCAGGTGCTGGGGCCAGCTCGTGCAGAAGCCGCGCCCAGAGCGTGAGTAAATTCGGCTGCTCCGCATTTCCAACCGGCACCGTTATTTTTCTATTCACCGACTCCATGAAAATGGGCCCAGCGTTACGTTACTATGCGGAAGGGTTGAATGTATCACAGTGTATTAATTGGATGACACCTAACAACACACGGCAATGTTATGCTGGCGTGATGCTGCAGTAATCCAGTGATCTTTTTTGCTTATTTGGTCTGTAACAACCATACAATTCATCTGCTCATTCCACCTATCTATTTCAATGTATCAAAGGGCATGGCAATAGTTCTCTGTATGTGCAGCAAACACCGCGTTAATGAAGCCCAGAATGCTGCACCTCGTCGCCGTAGATGTAGTAGTACCTCCTCCCTGGCTTCAGCCCCGTCATGACGGCTGCATGGAAGAGACCTGGGTCGATCCACCCGACCTGGGACATTCGACAGCGAGGTACATTAACAGCCAGACAGACACCCACTGGCTGCTTTGGTTCGAAATCACGGCAGTCCAACTTCCAGTTCCTAGTTCCTGACACTTTTGGCCAGAGGGCCCATGTTGCAGTGCCGAAACTTGCAAGCCAGTCACTGAAGACAACCACCGACAAGCGATGAGCTGGTTGGTGCGATGTGGACATGCAACAATTGGGCTGCTCACCGTTGCCGCATGTCCACCACACATTTCGTCCCTCGTGTAGGTTGTGGTCTTGGCAGAGGCTTGGAACTTGTGATCTCCAGGGCTCGTGCCCCATTTGACCACAGGGGAGCCCTGGTCTTTTGTCACCCACTGCACCAGCATCTCCCTGAACGTCACAACGACGATCCTGGCGTCAGTGCCCTGCAGAGATTGGCTGGAACAGTGGAAGAAGACATGCAATGGAGAAAAGCAGGCAATAGGTCATTATTACTACAAGAGGAGGGCAGAGCAAAAGAGAAAAGGCAAAGCACACCAACAGAGCAAATGGGAAACAATCGAGAACCAAGCGAGTTGTGTTGGCAGCCTGCTTTGATGGCAGACCGCTCTTGTCCACTGGCAGGAGCAGCTTCCAATGCAGTTGCAGATGGCAAAGCAAGCTGCTGTAGTGCCTAAATATGCAAGAGATAGGCATAAGAAGCACATGGAAATTGCGCAACCAGCAACAAGTACACTCACGTGTTATCTCCGGTTAGGTGCAGGTGACCCTGCAAGGGCTCGTTGACGTTCTCCACCCCCACCTCAGGGCCCCACGCTACAACCGTGGGTTGATTCCAGCCCCCCTTCAAGAATGCGAATCGCACATCGGTGCGGTGATTAAAGAGCTGAAACCTGCACACCCAGCAGATCAATCATCCAGGCATGCAGAGCAACTATGTTCATGAATAAGAACAACGTTTGCAAAATTCAGGGACTTTGGTCCTGGAAGAGGCCGATCAGAACACACCTTTGAAGATCAAGAATAGGATGGTTAAGAAGAGGAAAATATACCGATCTCCTATGCAGTTAGTGAAAGCAACTCCTTCTAGTAGTTTCATTTGAGGTTTGGGGCACATTCACAATCGAGACAAGGGGAAGTCAGCAAAAGGCAAGCAAGAGGATGCTGATGAATAAAGTGTGGTGGAGGTTGTTGATTGAGAATAATATTGTGGACAGCGTGTAGCCAATACGGTGAGCATTGGTTTATTTATGAATTAATTAACTAACTAATCAATCGATTACCTAATTACCAATCAGCTGATTTACTAATTCGCCAATAAAATTCAAATTCATGTGTTACCAAATCTTCTGTCTGGGTGAAATTACTCGTCCTGAAAGATCTTTCAATCTTGATGCTTTTCGAAAGATTCAATTCGATCTGTTGCAGTGATGTATGATAATAATATAATGAATATCCACACTGGGTGTCAACAGAAGGGACCGTAAAGCTATGACAATCGACAAGGACATAAACAAGATTCCAAGTGCAAAGTTGCATGATTTGATATCCGTGATGATTGCGATTATAAGCAATTTGATTATCACTTCGAATATCATTCTTACTGTCCATGATACATCTTATACATGAGCACTATAAATCATTCCCCTTGGTGTGCAGCCGGTCTCCTTATACAATTCTACCACAAACTGGCGAGGCTGAACACGACATTAAACACGAACAAGAGTCAGCAAATGCGCAGAGAAAGGAAAATTGTATCCGAGAAACATAGCAGCAACACATCAGGCTTCCTCCTACCTATACCCACATCTAACTGCATCCCAAAGCCACTCAAAACAACAACCATTGCCCGCTCCTGTACCGCTCCACAATCTCTGAACATTGCTCCATAGCATCCGACCCGACACATGAAAATACGATGGACATGCCTCTGGACACAACTCCATAAGCACCAACCCGCAAGCATGAACTTCCACAGCGCGGAAAAGATTCCCACACCAATCTGGCCCAGGATTGCCCCGGCAATCGCGCAGCGCACCATTCTTCGCGAATAATCCCGCCTTCCACAATGCCCCCCCCCCACCCCACCCACCACCCACCACCCACCCACCACCACCACACATACACACAATCTCCTCCAGCGTCTTCAACATGGGCGGCCCTGGACGTGGCCACGATATTTTGGATGGGTCGTGTATTGCGGATATAGCACGGGTGGTGACATGCACATCTTTGTCGCAACATCACATGCAGGAAATCTTTCTCATCCAGCGACTTCAGAAGAACAGAACACGGCCACACCCACCCACCTCAGCGTTCCCGACCCCGTCGCCAGGTACCCCCCGTCCTCCGCAGCCGGCCGCATCTTCACGGGCGCCGTCTCGCTGGGGTCCGCGTCCGCCGGCGCGTAGACCGCCACGAAATCGTCCTCCGCGGGATCTGCCACGCAGCAGAATCGGACCTCCACGACCTGCCCGGACGCCACGATGCGGCTCGCGTTGGCCTCCACCGCCAGCCCACCAATCGGTTCCACTGTGGTCGACTCGACGGCCAGCCTCGCCATGGGATTGCGGTGGGCATCGTGATCCAGGTTCGCCACCCAGGCGCTTGGCGCGCTCGAGGCGATGCGCTCCGCGCCGGAGGCCAGGCGGGAGGCCAGCAGGATCGCCAGGATCAGGCACGGGATGCAAGAGGAGGCGTTTGGCGCCATTGGCGCCTGAACGGCCCCAGTGGGGAGCGGCGCCCCGGTGAGGAGGCAGGAGTGGGGCGGAGCCTGGGTGTTCGGTGGCTGGGGGAAGAGGAGCTGTGCCTTGAGGTCCTGGCGGCGTGGGAAGGGAATCTGGCGGGCAGATGCTGCAATGATTGCGGAATGATACTGGCGGGGCAGCTGCACGACGGCACACGGTGCTCGAACCAGAAAAATGCGTCGTTTGATCGAACCCCGGTCGTGAATATGGGACACACTCTCACTTTTGTTATGTTCCTATGCGGAAGGGTTGAATATACCACGGCACATAGTCACTTTCGTGGACTTGGCACTACATGCAGACGCCGCGGTGTCTTTTGCCATGTCAGGACCAAATCATTTTTGCTTTTGTTCCACCTCGCCTTCTTGCAAAGACGTTACTTTCGATGCACTGTCGTCAACAATCTCCTTCTGGACTCGTTGCTTGGGAGTTTCGTTGATGCAGTACCTTGTTTCATAAAGAAAACGTGGACATTGCCTTATCATTCATCGAAGGTTACCTCTTCTGCTTCATCTGCAATGTGTCTTCGCTAATTATGTAGAACAAGTTATTGTGTGTTGTGCAGGTATTGAAGGTACGCACAGCGCCAGGCAGATTGGGGGAGTGAGGAAAGGGATTTGATGCATACACATATATGTATGCATACATATATATTTCGATATGTCTATATGTCTATATCTCTGCATATATGCCTATCCCATTTGTACCAGGATACCTTTGTGGGCATGGGATGACTCATGCCGTGCCCTTCGGATGAATATTCATAGAGGGGACTCATGTTCACCAACAATGATCTTATCATGTTTCCCAGAGTCAAGAATCTTATGTAACCCCTTACAACCTGCTGGCATGCCACGGCAGCACAGCCCTCCTAGCGCCCGCCCCAACCTACGCACCCCATCCACCCCACTCCCACACCGCCCCTTTATCTATTCTGCCCATCTAAGCCACGCTCTCATCTATATCAAAATGGACAGAAACATGCGCATGGACGCTTATGTCCACTTCCACGTCGTTGGTCCAGTCTCTTTTGCCATCCCAATGGCCCGCCTCCAAAACGACCAAAGATACCTCCAGTGGCCGCCAGTTCTCCAGCAACCTCACCCCAAGGCTTGCCCACGCCTTCGCTTCTGTTGCCCTCACCTCCACATTCAAAGGCGCGTCCTGATCAGCGCCATGATCTGGTTGATCCGGCGCGGATCCCGAACCTGCCAAGAAGTCCCGCAGGGAGTGCATTCGGACTAAGACCCGTTCCTCAAGCACTATCATGTCCAAGTCCACATGTACGTCTTCTGCGGACGGCTCCTTGGTGTGGATTTTTAGGCTCACGGGCCAACCTTCACTCCTGCTTCTGATCTTTTTTATCACCTCCAGTGATTTGTTACCCGCACTTTGCTGCATTTCCCAGCAACTCGCGTCCACGCTCACGCGCTCCTCGACCGATAGCGCACATTTCACACACTTTCTTTCCACATTCCGTAAACGTTCCCATCCATGTTCACATTCCTCAAACCGATAGGTCACATCCTCCACACCCGGCGCAAATGACGTCATGGACTCTGAGAATTGCTTGCTTAGTTCATCCCTATCTATTGAAGCCGCTATGTCGGCAGCACACTCGAAGGTGGCGGCATAGGCGACCATTCCTTGGATGGCCCGGTCTATGTGGTACCCGGAGACGGTGAAAGTGTGCTGCGGCAGGCGCAGGCACAAGGGGTCTTCTAGTGACGCCACCATGGCCGCTATTATGTAATCTGAATCTGGGCCCTCCCCAACTCCGGTGTCCTCGAAGGTGGCCTGTGCATTTGCATGCAGGCGCCTTAGCTGAGCTCGACTCCGATCGCGTCTCTAAGGCAGGAAGATGAGCGTCAGCCAAAACATAACAGAGGGCGAAAAATTTTCAAATTATCTCAGTTTGTGTAATCGTATATTGCGTAGTAAGAATGTTTAAGATATCAATTGATCTGATCCGCCAGGGACCCCGCAGTTTCCTAATCTTCCCTTCTCTGAGATTGCTACTCATTTTACTTGCGCTCGTTTATTGAGATCTGCATGCCTTCACATTCCCGTCAGGTGGTATATGGCCCTGGCCATGTGAGCCCATTTCTTGTTGTCAGGACGGAGGCGGCGACTGACTCTTGAACATGATACAAGATGTTGGACTTAAAAGACAGAGAAAACAACAGAAAACAGACAATAGCGCCAAAAGCTCATTATTTGTGTTGTTCTAAGTAGCGAAATTGATAGAAATGAACAAAATTGATTGAAAGACACCCCCTGTGGCGGGAATGTGTGCTCAAATGAGACACATCGAACCGTATAAACTGTGCGGTAATTTGATGTGTTATCAACGTTACATTAAGTTTGCGGCATTTCAAAGCACTTTTTCGGCAAATGACATGCTGGATCAGTGACTTGAAAGCATACAGTGGCGGCGATGTTTTCCAGCACATTGGCGCAAGTGCTTTTCTGTTAAGAACAATTCTTAATACGTGTGTACAGTACGTGTGTGCTTTTGCAAGTGAGCACAGATGTCTTCCATGCGTTTACGGCAAAACGGTTTGTGGGTGCTGTTGCTGGCTACCATTGCGCGTCTAATTAGGATACTGTAACGTGCCAGAAGATGCATAAACGAGCCTTTCTCTGCATCTGGAATGTTCACAGGGCATTCTGCTTCGGCAGGCTCAATCATTACAGCTTGCAAATTTACATATTGATAATAATTCATTGAAAAAATGATTTGAATAATTATTCACATCCTTTTCACTGGAACACTTTTAATTCATAATGACTAAAATAGCTTGACATACAAATTTCCTAATCTATCCTGGCGGCACTTCATAAAAGAGTGCTCGTATTGTCACTGATTGATTGGCTGGCTGACCGACCGGCTGGCCACTTGAATGAGTAATCGACTGATCCATTGATTGATTCTTGGACGGACTCATGTTTTGGTTCCTTGTTTGAATAATGTACTGGTGGAATGATTTGCTGTTGGAATTGCCAATCGAAATAAGCCCCGCACCTGTCTTCTCGCCGCCCATCCTCGCACATACTTCTGAATTGCCACCGCAGCCATGCGCTCCACCATGGCCACATCCTCATGCGACACCTCCTCCTCCTCCTTTGACTTGGGCACAGGAGACAAGCGCGGTTTTCTCGAATTTGATACGATCAGAGAGATTTCCCGATTTTCCGAATCGCACGCACCGTTCTTGCGCCTCATGGGACCTTCATGGGAATCTTCGTGCCTGTAGAGAACCTGCATTGGCGCGGGGAAGCAGCCTAGGTCCTATTCAGTAATGAACTCGTTACCCCTAAGCTCAATGAGCCATTTAGCACAGCAAAGTACAGTCTCGAGCGGACCTGATTTGATCTGAACCGAACTGCACATCTTTGAGCGCCTCACGAGAAAACCCGTATTCATATCTCGCCCGCACATTAGCTCAATTGGCTGATTGGTGTATTGCATTGAACACAGTCCCATGCCACCTTCCTTTTCTGTAATTGGTTCTCTATTGAATCATATGCTGGAACACTCATGCGCGTTCGTGCATATGTTTGTGTCGGCCTGAATATGAATTTTCATCACGCAGAACAGTACCAAAATATACGCAAATACACCCCATCTGTACACAGCTCTGAGACAAATATATTGGTTCTATATTGCTATACATTGGCTGTGTGCTATATAGCACCAGGTAGTCAGGAAGAAGCTGACAGAGGTGGTAGAGTGGGTGGGTAACCAATTCATATAAACAAAGGTTTTGCTCGTAACACTTACACGCTTGCGTTTCTGAATATGCTTTTTCGAAGATACCGCCACCTTTTGAGCGGTCATAGTGGACGCGGTGCTGGTAAGGCTCGAGGGAGCGTCGATCTGGCCCATTTTCAGTGACGCTCTTGTGCAATCGGTGCCAGTCTTTGTATACTGCAGTACATACTTGTGCAACCATGTTGCTGAGCTAATGTTTGATTATTGCGCCGTTGATGCAAATGACGGGTCCAGAAAAGCCATTCCGTGCATATCCTAAACCACAAAATACAGCGCATGGGTACGCTCTATCTCTTATTTCCTATCAGAATGGCATGAACAAGAAAATGAGAACCCCGCCAAGACTGCTTGCTGCAGAGAGCACCCTTGTCCAAGGAATTCACCCCGGGAATGTCAAGCCATTGAAATGAAGAAACTGGTCAAGGTAGATATATGAGCCCAAACGAATGGGGTTTCAAATGACTGATGCCCCATGGTGTCGCAGCAATTCCAGGATCAACTACAAATGATCGATTGCTTCATTAACATGATAATCGGATCATTTTACCGGCTTTCAAGCAAACGCTGCCCTGTTGTCACACATTGATTATTTCCTTGGAGACTGAAACTCTTAAGCATCAAATGCCCGGAAAAGTGTGGCTGATGACCAATTTTGTTGTATGTCACCCTGTGTTCTCTGAACCGGGGACGCTGTTCTCTCCTCAAACCGTAAGCACCGAAATTTTCGAGTTGCAAAAGGCTAGCGAATTATCAATTGAGCATTTACTTCACAATGAACTCAATATTTACCTAAGCGCGTAACGAACATCTTAATATCGAAACATCGAAAATGAGGCGAAGACCTACCTTGGAAGCCATCCTCAGCCTTAGGGTGTCTGGCCTGAGGCGCCCCCCTCGCCGAAGGTCTAGAGAAGTGGCTTCCTCTATTGGTATGCCGTGCGGCGTTAGGCTCTTCAGGAAAGGGTCCTGGACGGCGCGGAACTCCCGAAGGCGGGGCTTCAAGCAGGGGACACCGTCCAAGAAGGCGAGGTCGGGACCCAGTTTCTGGAGATAGTTGCAGCCGCTGAAATTAACGAACGCGGCGGTTAGTAACGGAAGGAGATGTTGAGACCTTTGGAAATGGAAGGGTTTAGAATGGGCGGAACAAATTAGTGTTTTGTGATTGAATAATGTGCGTTATTTTGGGAAAAGAATGGCAAATGTGTGTAAAAATGAGCCGCGTGTGGGCACTTCCGAGGCTCCATCACGTCAAGGAGTCTGGAGAACTCAATCTGGACACGCCTGAGTGAGAGAAAGGGGTACTCTTGGCCGACGACGTCACTGGCATTGCGAGATGGGCATGGAGCTGGGTAAATTGAGATATAGGCGCGAAGGCAAAATTCCTGTAACAATTTGTTGCATTTTTGCGTTTTTCTACCACAAAAATGGTTTAAGATGTTCGCAATCGTCGGATTCAAGCGGCTTGCAGCGAATTACGAGTAAAACCATGCAGACAAATACCGCGTTTGAGCCAGTATCCAGGTTTATATGCAAGATCAGCCGACTCTTCTATTCGCGAATAATTTAAAAGCCTAATTGGCACTGACGATAAAATTTCATGGTCTGGTACGCACCGAGATTTGAAATACGCAGATTTTCATAATGGTCCTCGGAGATGACCTTCAAAAAATATGGTATTGAATATGGCTGCAATAATGTATTTATCAAAAGAAACTAAGTAAATTTCACAACCGACGCACAGGGACTATGCGCACTGTAGGAGATTCTGCATGCATTGATGTTCATCATCGGTTGAATCCATTCCATGGCTTCGGTTTGGTGGCAAAGTTTACGATTTAATATATAATCTTAAGTCCAATTTCCGCATATTTATTTTCTTGTATCAATTAAAACAGCAAATGGCTAGATCGAAATAAACTCTCACTTGTAGCTGAATGGAGTGGCCGTTGCCACTGCTCTCTGGTATGCGGTGACCGACTCCACGGCGTCCACAGTCCGCTGCCGCAACGTGGAAACAAGCCTGCGGAGGGTCAACGGGAAAACAGTAAATAGAATGTAGATATAATACGAGTAACAATTATCAAAAAAACGTACAAGGCAGCAGAAAACATGCCCTTTGGTTGAAGGAAGGGAAAAAAGGCGCTGTAAAAGGATCTTTTTGTGCAATCTTTAAGATGGCTGCTATGTACAAGCAAATATCTCAATTCTCTTTCCGGTCACGTCAGGCACGTCAGTTGTTGATTTTTTTCATCGAATGCGCTCATGGACCTACCAGGCGCTAGCGAAATCGCATAAAAGTAGTAAGTTCCAATATTCCAAATAGTGTCGGCGTGCAATATTTGGTATCCGGTTTTCCCGCTCAGCGCAAACTTGCGATGTTGAAAGGTGAGGCCTGAGAGAATATTGATGGCTGGCTTGGTTACAAGCATGCAATAATTGGTGCCAGAAGTATTTTGTGCATGCATTATCTTTCAGCAATCGAATTCAGGCATGCAGCAATTTCCAATATCAGGACATCTACTACTCGCGGAAAAATAAGACATCTGTTTTGGAACCAACAGAATACTTCCTATTTAGGAAGTAAGATGCAGCAATGCATCATCAAGGAAATATTAGTAATCCTTAGGTCACGGAAAGTACCAAGCTGCTGCTGAAAAGGTAATTTAAAATACGTAAGATAATATTTACTACGTTTTACCACCGCATCTTCAACTATAGAGCCGATAGTGTAAACAGAAAGGCCAAAAATTCCATAATACTCAATTCACCAAAGTTGTGCACCGCCCGAAGACAAGAAATTCGTCCGAACATTGCAGGGATAAATAACGAGACGGCCCATTACGTGGAAATGAAGCCAGTCTAGACATTGAGCATCATTGACGTACATTGAAGAATCACTCTCCCAAGCAAGGGCACCAACTCACCGCCAAATATCAAATCTTGCACGCGTTCGCACCGAAAGAGCGCCCCGGCCACTTAAACCCACGCATATCTCACATTTAACGCAAATCAATATGTCTCGAATCAAGCAAATTAATTGTCCCTGTTTTCTCCCCGCAGCAGCATAAAGTACTATACAGTAGAGTAAATTAAAATTATAGTATAAACTTTCAAGGGAAAAGGTGACACAAGCAAGTCTTGCAAACTGCGGAGCCTTTTACTGCATTGTACCCAAATAACATCATCCAAGCCCATCGCTGCTTAATTCTCGCCAAATGGCTCGCCTATAAAACAGCTTGACAATGGGGTCCTCCAGCGTGATCACGCCCCCACTGCTGACCGCCCCCTTGTTCAGCTTCTCCGCGCACACGATCAGCCGCTCCAGCGAGTCCTCCCGCGCCTTGACGGCCTTCATGGCCGTGGCCTCAAGCGCCATCCTGCGCATCTCCTCGCCCATCTGGCGCCTGTCCATGCGCAGTGAGGCCACCGCTCGCAGGCGGGCGCGTGTTTCAAAGGCGTGGGGCCGGGGCCCCGGGGCCTTGTTGGTGCCTGCGCTGTAGCTTGCCCCCACCTGTCGGTTCGGAAATCAATTCATTTTTGATAAATACTGAATACTTGAATATGAACATCAATTATGTATAAATGCAAATAACATATATTAGGTACATACCGTTAGATCTGGCAGGATTGGGTCGGCGTTTGCGGCAGGTTGGGAGCATGATCTGTCGCGCTGAATTGCTGGACGGCATTGATTGAGCTCTTGTGCTTTCTGTGGGCCGTTGCAATTGTTGCCATTCTCAGGGCGTTTGAACAATACAAGAAAGCATTGTGCATATCGATTGTTCAATTATCTTTTTGTAATGATATGTATGTAGCAACTAGAGGGTGAGTTTTGTTAAGAACGTCCCATCCGTGTTGTGCACATTGTGTTCTTGGCACCACCTTTAACCAGTGCCATGCAAGAATGGAATACTTTAGTTTGCTGTTAGGAGTACGCTATGCGCATATCTTATAACCTGCATCTCAGCACTGCATGCTGGTAATCATGACCGCAAATATTGCTACATGATAATGTACAATATTCATGACATGAATGTCAAGATTTTTGTATTGTTTTTGACATATTGATTCTCTGTTAAAAAGATTCTGAGGACTCAGTGTGCCCGCGAGCACAGTGAGTACCTTGACTCTGTCTACATCTTTGTTAAGACAATGGCCTCTACCCCTTTCTATCCTACACTCACCTCCTATGTTCGATACGTAAACAAGCAGATTTACGCCAAATGAGTGATGCTTACTCGCTTGGGATGGATGCATACGTTTTTAAAGGAGTTTGCCCTTCCAAATGTGATTGTTTGCAATAATTAGAACTTCCAATCCGATTGAATTCTGTAAATGCAATGAAAAATTCTTGGACTGCTCCAATAATCACGCAATGCTGGAGCAGCCCAGAATTTTTACATTTCATTTGATATTTGATACTTTAAGACTAATATACATTCCTTTGTTATGGTAGAAACACATTAAATCGTGTTATTTTGTAGGCATCAAGAAACGGCCTTCTCCGTGCCACCCACCTTCTCTCGGCAACGCCGTTCTTTAGGCGGCAGGGAAGGCGCAGAAGTGCCTGGGCTGAGCCCCGCTGCGCGAGACTGCGTCCCCTGAGCGCGCTGGTCTCTCGCTTTAGAAATTTTAGAACGCCGATAGCCAGGCAAGGGCATTGGAATCTCAGGTATCGTTGGGTTCGAATCGGCAACCCTGTGTGGACGTAAAGACGGCGATAAGTAGCAAGCGCGCTTTCCACAGATTGGTATTCTGAATCGCCCGCCAGAAGATGGCATAATTTTCTGTGCGGAGGTGCATGGTGAGGGCTTACGCATTCATGCTGCTGTTACGATGTTCCCCACAGGCTTTCAGAATAACGGGCCTCAGTGGCAGCAGCGGCAGTATCACTTTGGCAATTACAGTTACAAGTTCACGAATATGCCCAATCCCAGTTTTCCAGACATGGATGTTATTTGGTGCGCGCAGTTCCTCTCTGTTACCGCCTAATAGTTAAGACATCAGCGATTGCGCTCACGCAGGGGATTATTTTGTAAACTGACGTTTGAATGACGAAATATTAATCATCACCCAATGCTCGCCATTACATACACTTTTATCACAATTACTGAAATTTCCATTAGCCATATATTATCATTACTGGAAATAACCAACAAGTCGATGCATTACTGTTCGCATTACTGTTCCCATTAGCGTTATTGTTCGCTACAATAGCCATTATTTGTACTTTAGTGACGGCGTGGCGCATTTTTGCCATCGCCGACGTACCCAAACGCGCCGGCCCTCGAATTCCTCCCTCCCCATCCCTGCGGCACCGCACTCGTCCGCTTCCAATCCAGCGCTCTCCTCATCCCGGGCATCCCTTTGGGCAGGACGACCCCAGCATGGCAGCGGCCCGGTGCGTCCGTGCCGGGCGGATCCCGGCCCCGTTCGGGAGGATCCCGGTTGTGGCCGGGCGGATCCCGGATCTGTCTGGAAGGATCATGGGTGGACGGCGCCGGGGCGGCGCAACTTGTGATGGTCCTGCTCTGACGCGGTCGGCCCCGATGATCCGCCCCTTGGGAATTGCCCTGGGGCATAAGGGGCCAACAGCGTGGATCAGCCCGTTGTCGAACACAATATTGCACGGATCAATATTGGTAATAGCAAGCGTCATATGTCCTTATAAAAATATGTAGCAACGTGGAATTCAATACTCAATACAATATGTGACGTTGTCTCAAATTCAAACAGAACGATAGTCACAGCAACCGCAATTGTTGTGTTGTGTAAATGCAGAATTTGATGCGACTGATATATACATTTAATTGCTAGGGCAGGTAGTTACGGTTCTGGTGAATTTATTGTATATGAGTTGAATTATTGACAGTGATCAACATGCCAGTTTGCTAATGAATGTCGGCTGCGTGCAATTGAAGCACCTCAGGACTGCTGAGAATTTTCGTATACCTCTGGCGTGATGTACGGACATACGAGCGAAAAATATGACGACGAAACAATTGAATACTTGAAATTATTACTTCAATAATTGAATAATTGAAAAAAGATAATATTTGACACAATCTCTATCGAAATACAAGGACGGAAATTCGTGCATGACTTGAACGCCGTGAGCCGAAAAAGGTGTAGATGGCACAAACAGATTCTGCGTCTTACTCTGGTAGGGGCTGGGTGGGAAAGTTTATTCTGCGCATCCACTTCTCTTTGCCTTTCATATGTCCCTGGCAAGCGATGCTCGCCGCAGATTGCGATAACGGTTCCCTCGTATCTGGGGATCTGTAGGATTCTGTAGAACTATGACGAGAATCTCGTATCTTGGAAAGTGCCCGAAACCGCACCTGCATTTTCCTAGATGCGGCGATGGAAGAGAAAACACAATTAGGTGGGCCGTTGTCATTTCGCTCGACTGTGCGGTGGGTGAGCTCGTGTGAGATTAATGTCATTTTGTTGCGAGAACGATCCAAAGATCATGCAATTGTCAATTTCACCGCATTGCAGCGCAATCATTTTTTGGAATTTGAGGAAACTGTGGGCATCATGCAGGACCAAGCAGGTTTTGTGAAAACTAGCTCACCGGTTCTCGACGTTGGAACATTCTAAATATTCCCAGAGCCATGTCGACATGTGAATTTTCCAAAAAAAACTCCAAGGAATTGAATATGCCACTTGCTCGTAAATTACCGTTTGGCACTTGCAATTATTTATGCTGTCTCAGGAAGCCAACTTCACGCCATCTTGAGGCAGTATTATCTCTCGCAGTACTTGTCACTCCAACGAATGCGGTTGCGGTTATACACAAACTTGCTATACTATTTCAGAAGGATTTTCCACATACATTATGGTCCCCTTCCCTGCGCGCTTCGATAATCTCATACTCATAGGCGTCTCTCCCATCTTCTGTCCTAGGGCGGCATCGGACCGGCGCACGGCGGAGCAAATTGCAATTAAAATATTTGAAACTACAAGATGCAGTTGCTACCATACGCTTATGGGTTTGTAAACTCATAACATTCCTGGCGCACAACTTCAGTAAAATTTCCCCATTGTGCGAACGATCCCCAACGGCCCTTTTCCCAAAGCACACCAAAAGCGATGTCATAGAACTTTCCGGAACCAGAGGTAACGACCCGTAAATAGGTCCCAGAGATTACCCTGAATGCCGTGCGCCCAGCTTCAGACTCTCTTCCCTCCCCGCACTCCCTCTGTCGCAGAATATCGACCTTCCCGCCCCTTCTGGCCTTCCGGAATCAAGCCCAGCGATAGCATCGCGACCCCACCCCCCACACCCCCCGACCCCAATCTCACAACCTCTACCACTTTTCGTAACGCCCCAGGAGTTCGAGGCATCTCCTCCTACCCATTTCCCCTCAGCTTCCTTCCCACCCACCCCGCCTCGGGCCTGAAAATGTCGTCCACTTCCGTCGCGCCGTGCGGCAGGGCTCCTCGATCCGAGAGACGACCCGGCCGCGCCGCCGACGACACCCACCTGCGGCCGTCGAGCGTTCATCGGAATGGACGTCCCCCCGGTCGGGCAGCCCGCGGGACTGGTCGTCGGCCGTGTCGGGCTTCCGTCTCCTACTGGAACTCCCTCGACGACCCTCTCTGCGTTCGCTCGTTTGGCTTCAGGGATTCGGAGGGAACGAGGCATGGCGTGGATGTACACTGCAGGTACGCTCAGGAGAAATTCCTGATTTGTTCTTTCATTCGCTTACTGCTCAATGTTGCTCTCCATTGTTCAACACTGCTCTAAATTCATTGCTCAGCGAAAATATTCCTCTCAAGCCAAGGAGGTGAACCCCAGCTGATATTCTCGAGACCCTCTGACTACATCGTCATTGTCATCATTGCCCAGAAAAGATCCACATCAAAGCGATTGGGCGGCCTTCTGACTTATTACCAAGTACTGGTTTGCGATTTTACCTTCCATTTTCATCGCTTCGCGATTTGCTATTAAATATTGGTTCATATCAAGGCAAGGACGAGGATAAATGCCGGAATAATATTTCAATGTTATGAACACTGGAGCCTCAAATTGTCTGTGAAAGAGGCGAAAATTGCAGCGTCACGAAACATGAACTTTTCATGGAATATTCAACGACTACTTGCTGAAAACGCTCAAAAATTTTCGAGGCTTTGGGTTTGCTCGAGGCGATGAGAAGTTACTGCTCACCGATATTGTATTTTGCGCTAATGCCATGCCCATTTGCCCAGCCATGTGAATTAATACAAGGTGCTGTGGATATTGCGCGTTTGCCCGAACTCTGCACTGCAATGCTGTTTAATTGAATGGGCGGTGCATTTGATGATATGTCCGGGAACTTTCAGAAAACACACCATGGCAGCGTAAGAAGAAGGGTGCCCTATCACTAGCGGTGATATTATGGTGGTGATTTCATTTGACTGCGAACAATCTCCCCGCGCAGCAATCAGTTCCCAACTGCGCATAACATTTACAAGCAAATCACCGTTTTCCGAGAAAACCTTGAATAATAATTTCTCTGTATCAAAATTAATTATTGTAATGGACATTAGTGCTGGAAATTATATTTACCATAATTTTACAAGAGTTGTCAATTGGAAACTGTAGTCGTTACGGAATAGAGAGCTTCTTTCTGCCAGATAAATGAGCGCGTTTGATCCTTACATGATGCAATCCTTATATGAGGTTTCTTACATATTAATAAATAAATTCACTGGGTTAAAATTCATCGCAGCAATTCGATAGAATGTTCCGTATTCTTGGGCCTTCCAAATGGTATATTTAAATTTCCGCTGGTACAAATGAATAAGTACTCGAGATGGTATACAAGTCGTCAGATCTCTAATGGGGCATCCATGGTTTGTCAATTCAAATAGGGAAGTATGTTGCCATTGAAATGGAAAACCCACCAACGCTCAATCTGCAATTCACAAAATCGAAAGAAATCGGAAAATGCCGGTCATCAAATTCTTCATCAAATCCATGCAGCGATGGTTGTAACTGCTCCAATTTCGAAGATGGGTTGACGGCGCTGATAGTCAGGAACGTCGGAGTCTCCTTCTCCGACACCCGACAGATTGACATCAGCTGAAGAGAAGAGTCTGAAAACGCTGAGAGCGCGGTTGTCCATTCTCAGTCCCAAGGCTTGCATCTTTGATCCAGTCAAGCGCTGTCAACGTCCGGAAGCCAGATGGTTGACGAATATTGACGTGTCAACTGTTCAACTTTGCGCGAGGAGATTGAAGTGAATGACGTCATCAGCTCGAGTATTGCTTCGACCGTGCGCTGTTCCCGCCAATCAGCCGGATTCCTGGTACTGCTGTTCGCAGTGATGCGCGTGCGGTATTGCTGAATTTTCTGCAGAAACTGCACTTTACTGTTCATCAACATTCAAGATGCGCCGCAGTCATTCATTGCGCGCCAGAAGGTGTTACACATTCCCGGCTTCGAACCAGTTCTGCTGAGAGCTTCAGTGCCAAAGCGTACACTATTGCCAAGCGAATGAATTCCAAAATGATATATGCTTTGCGATCAAAAGTGTTATTGGTAACTCCTTTCTATATATTTCGAATGAAGTACCAAATTTAGGGAAGTATTTTTTAATATGTACACTCATGCTCACTGATTTCCACATTTCCCCATTAAATGTCTTGCGGAATTTTTGTGTACGGGGCTGCTGTATCCCGGCAAGTATTCCTGGACACCCGTGATATGTAGTTCTCTTTGGATTATCATGCGTCCATGTCGATCGCTTATTGAGTATTTGCATATTTACCCGTGCACGACGGCCATTTTCCCACCTGTATTGCGCGAGAAGAACTTTTTTATTTATATCTGAGCACAAGAATCTATCGGCTTTGGGCATTACCAAACTCATGAAAAATTTTGTACATATTTTGTCATAATCACTCACTGCGAACTGCAGGCGCCGACTTATCTTTTAAAAACAATCTGAGCCAAAGGAATTAGCCACCTTCAAAACCTCATTTTTGGCTCCTGCGCTGTGGTGTCTCGAAATATTACCCTCTTTAAAGATTAACATGCACGAAAATTTCTCAAATACTGGAAAAAATGTTGCCGGAAACTTCAGGTGTTCTGCGGCAAAAACTCAGTCATATGTCAATCCGGTTTCTGCAAGCGACTCAATGAGTTTGCACCATTTAGTTTCAACTGTTTGCTGTTTACTTAAGTCAACCCTTTCGAAAATTTTCTGCATAACTGAAAAAGGAGATTCACTTCGAAAGAATTCGCTGTACAAATGCTTCGCAATTGATAGCGTTGGGCGTCTTGAGCCACAAATACCATTATCAAGAGAAAGAATCGAAGACTTACACCATCCGAACAGCACGCAAAGTGGCCTCTTCTTCAGGCGGAACATGTGCATTCACATCGCACTTCGACTAGACATCCCCTCGGGTCTGTGTCGCTCCAATCGTTGCGAGGAATAAACGAGGTGTTTCTACGTAGCGTTATGGTTTCATATTGAGGGTTCTGTTTCGCAGCCGCAGTGTCGCGATATCTTCATCAGTGCAGTAACTGCCTCTTCTGAAGTTTTGGGATCGTTAGAAGTTATTAAATCTTATTGCTCATTTTTTTGATTAACTTCATTACAATTTACTGTCGAAATCCTCATTCATGGTCTTACCTGCGGTTGGTTTCAGTGGAAAATGAGTATCCAATATGTAAAGTCAGGTAGGAAATGACATAGAATACAATGGGCATGACATATATGTACTCTTAACAGAAAGACCCCTTAAATGGCTTATTTTGGTTTTTGAGGGCAGAACACACCATTGATGTACAACGCTTGGCGTTGCAGAAACGTTCGCCACCACAAACGATTCTATCTCCACTTATTTGGGGCCAAGCACTTGATATGGAACGGGTGAGAAATGAGTGAGTTTGCAAATCAAGTTAAAGCTGAGACTCTTAGTCTGCGAGCAGCATGGAAACCGATTGTAGTTGATGTATGGGAGCTCCTGGCGCTGTCAAAATCACAAGCAAGCCTGGATTTGCAATTCGATGATGGAAGTAGTCCATTTCTTGGTGATCTGCTTAAGTGCTACTTGCGGTCGGTCGCAGAGTTAGAAAGCTCTCGCATTTCGAAGCTTCTGATAAGAATGATCATCCACCTATGTCCTGAGACCGTCAAGTTGGTGCTCAACTTTTAGTCTGAAATAGGATTCGACCAAATTTTGACGCACAACTGTAAGTCATCGAAGCGACTCCCACGGCCAAGGCAGTGCTCCCGCGGATTGCATCCTAAACGCTTCCTGGATACAAAACAGGAGATGCAGAAATGACATGTGTACACATCAACTCATAGCTCACAGATTTTTGCGTCAATTACTTTCGAATTAATGTCCACAGTTTGAAGTCATTTTCTGCAATTATTCTATCGTAGTTAGGAATACTCTGCCATGAGGTTTAGCCTAAGTATATGCTCTGCGTGTCCCATCTCCTGGAAATTCATGTGCCTAAACCATAATTCACTTGGAGCAATCAACGCCTTCAATGGTACCACTCTGCAATAGGTTTGACACGCCGTTGAGACGATTGCACTTGCCCACTTCCTCTCTTCCCTAGGAAGCGTTTTCAAGTTCACGCTGGGGATACTTACCCTTCAAATTATTGGACGCCACACTGGAAGCTCTCGCTGATGATCAGGAGGCGATCTCGCGGGCGACGAAGTTGATGCGGCTCGTAAATTTGCATTGGTGCCGTTGGGCCACCGACGCAGTGACGTCTCTGACGATTTCCGCCTCATCTCCTCCCCTGCCGGCGGTATGCAAATTCGATCGACTGGAGAGCCTGGAATTTTCCGGTCAGGGAAATCCCTTGGAAGACGACATGGCAGCCTTGTGCAGACTTCGGTGCCTGTCAAGGATCAATCTCGGAGGGTGCAGCATCGCAGACCAGGACTTGGCGAGTCTGGGAAATCTAATCTCCCTGACGAGACTAGATCTGGGCTCGTGCCCGAGGATCACTGGCGCTGCGTTTGTCCATCTGTCCAAGTTGGTGAGGCTGAGCCATCTGGACGTTTCGAAATGCCAAGGACTGGTTGGCGAGGGACTCGAACACGTGCGGTATCTGGAGGCACTCACGCACTTGGCATTGGCGTCCACTGGCATCAGTGATGGCCACGTCGAATATCTGGCACACCTGGAGTCATTGAAATACCTGAACTTGAGAGGATGCAGTGGTATCACAGACCGTGCGCTTAGCCATGTGGGGCGCATTTCCGGCCTATTGGATTTGGACGCGGGGTGCTGTGGCGGTTTGACGTGGGAGGGCGCAAGGCACCTGCTTCCCCTCCGCCAGCTGCAGAACCTCAACGTGTCCTGGTGGAAACGCGCCGGTGGCGATATGGCACAACTGGGGAGGCTCTCCACTCTTGTGAGCCTGAACTTGGGAGGATGCGGAGTGGAAGATGAGGACGTGGTGCCCGTCTGCCGGCTGACGGCGCTGCAGCGCTTGAGCCTGTGCTGCTGTGGGGGAATAACGGACGAGGGCCTGAGACACCTGTGCAGGCTGTCGGCGCTGCAGGTTCTAAATTTGGGATGGTGCGCGGAGGTAAGCGGCCGAGGCCTGGATCACTTGCGGGAACTAAAGGCCCTCCGCAATTTGAATTTGGCTGGGTGTGATAGAATTTCGGGCGGAGATTTGAAGCGGCTGAGACCTTCGGTGCTGTGCTCCGTGTAAAATTGCGAGCTTAGTCATACCGTACCTCAAGCATCATGAACAAGGCAAATATATCGCTAATGACTAGCTCGTGCGGAGGCGACATCCAAACCCTCCATGCGTATACACTGCACTGAAATCCGGTTGCACAGTGCTGCGAATGTTTGCGCAGCTTGACACCGAAATGGTGCGGTATGCGCCTGGAAATTTGGAGGGCTTGCGCTGCATACGACCATCGATGCATACAAAAAATACAGACTGGCCGAAATCGGTACACGTAAAGCGTGGGCTTCGAATAGATCCATGCTATAGGCAAATGCGTGTTCTGGACACGTTGGTAAAACAGCAAGGCGGTTCCTGCACTTCCATAAACGCAGGCTTGCGAACTGGCACATACCCAGGTGTTGTTACCAACATATGGTTTTCCATTGAAGTCAGCAGTTATGCACCATCATTTCAAACTTTTTATAGAAAGCACCTTTCATTATTGTCACTTCACTGCGATCGCTCACCGGATATGGAAAGAGCAGGGCTCACAAATCCGGCCTGTGATTTCTGCATTTTCGGTGAGCTTTTGGAGCTTTTGGAGTAGCAATGTTCAAGTTTGCTTTTCCATTGCAAATCCCCACGGCACGAGCTCCGTGTTCGCAGTCTGGGAGTGCTTCCATGAAGCAGAAAAAAATTCTGTGGCCACTCACTTCATCAGCAGAACCTGATGGCCACTCGCCAGTGAAAAAAAATCAGAATCGCCTCCCCAGTTGGGAGGGCAATTATTCATATCGCCGACTAGAAATTCCAAATTTTGAACTTATCATTTACATTAATGTAGCATTGCAGCCGCTTGGCAAGCTACTTGCTGATCATACAATGGGTATCAATTATGATCGGTCAAAGGCCTTGGGCGGAGGTAGGCAATTGAAATCACTTAGCATGCCTGAAGCGGCGCAGCATACCGAAGTAAAAAATGTACTGTCGATCCCGTGTTCGATTGCGTGCACGGCTGCCGTGCACCAGCCTCCGAACACGTGATCACGTGATCATGATCGGCATTTTTTATTTCGGGCTGTAGCGTTTCTCGGGAAAAAATGAGCAATCGGGATCACACAGCGCGCCCTCATAGTTACAGCTCAACAGTATCGATGGCAGACCATCGCATTGGTGCGCAACGACAAGGGTTAGAAAAAGTCAAGCGCATTTGGTTTTGCATGCAAGACGCCTGCTTGGGCAACCCGTTGGACAAACTTGTACATTACAGATCTTTGCTGCACCAGCTTTTCCACAATATTGGAATTTGGCTGTCGCTTATTTTCGAATCTGCCAGTGGGCTGCTCACGGCGCTCGATCGGCGGCGAGTCGAAGCGGCTGGGGGGCGCGTGGGAGTCCAGATGGAGACGGAAGTGAGACTGGTCTGCCTGAGGACGGCTCACGTCTTTTATATAGAACCCGTGAGCCGTCTTCAGGCAGGCCAGTCTCACTTCCGTCCCCTTCTGTACTCCCTGCGCCCCCCACGCACCTTCGACCCCGTCCACGCCACTCTCTCGGAACGTCCGCCTTGGAACTGGGACCGGCCCGGGGGCAATGCCGCCCCACCCCCCCTGCCCGGCAGCGTCCAAGGTTCAAGGCTGTTGGCCCGAGGGAGGGTCACGTCGACGTGACGAATGTGTACTGTGACCGGCAGGCTTGGGTTTTATGGTTACGTTTACGTTTTTGCGTTTATGTCTTTATGCGAATGCGGCATTCATTATCAAGCAAATAAACTGTTCGCTATTAATTTATATCTTGAACGTTTGTCTCTCACGCTTTCCTAAATGCATCGCGACACATTCACACACCGTCAGCAGCACCGCCAGGTCCCGATCCCGAGGCATGCAGGCGTCACGGCACGTGGAGCCGTCCGAGGAGCATATGCCAATGTCCCAGTACCATTGAAAACCGGACTGCGCTTGTTGATTAGGCTTTGGCGCTCATGGCTACACCAACTGCTTACGAGGCTGAGCAAAACAACGGGGCGAGTGGGCGGCGCCCAGTCCGGGCAACGTCGTGTGGGACCGCGCCAGAGCCACGAGTGCCCTTTTAAGGCCGCGTCTCCACGTCCGCAGGGACGAACGACGGACTTGCGGAATAAATGGGCGCCGGGCGCCGTACACGGACGCCACGTCGACGTGACCCGTCCACCCCCCTCCCTCGGACCAGCCGCCTTGCACCTTGGACGTTGCCAGGCTGGGAGGGGCGGGGCATAAGAGTCGTGAGCCGTCCTCAGGCGCACCAGTCTCACTCCAGCCCTCCGCTGCGGCCCCCAGCGACTTCGAGCCGACCAAGCGTCCCGAGGAGGAAAGCGCAGGCGCTTCTCGCAGTGAGTGCCCCATAGCCTGCGGTTGACCAATGCGTGCATCTGATGTCCGGCTCTTGTGGAGCTCCGCTATGGGCGCATCGACGGGCGCCGGCGCTGCCGGTTGCGGTTTCCCATCCGTGCCCCAGCGCTGCTGCGGGCAAGGCCCTTCGAGGGGTTGGGAGGGTCCGATTTTTGTTGTCGGCAGAGCAGACGGCCTGGATAGCGGCAATCTGCGGATTGGCGCGACGGGCGGAACGCCTTCGGGCGCCCTGGCTCGGTGCTCCACGGACAGGATAGCCAGGGCTGCGGACCGCATGCGTGCTTTCCCGTTCACTGAGGAGCGTCCATCCCTTTGGCAGGCACGACTTGGGCACGTGTGGGGGCCTCCCGGGCCGGCGAGATCCCCGAAAAACGGCAACTGGCTTTGAATGCCGCGGACGCGGCTCGTCCACGTGCGTTGGTCCGCCTCCCCTGACTGACTGCGCGCTCCGTGGTGGCTTGTGTCGCAGGCATGGCCTCCGCCCAGCACGGGCACAGCAGCATCGCGCACCGACGCGGTGAGTCACGCAGGCCTCACTCTGACTGTGCGAGCGACCGCATCGATACGGGGCCGGTCAGTGCCACCGGCTGCCTTCACACTTCCAACGTGTGATGTACATGCCGTGTGGCGCATGAACGCAGGGCGCAAGAAGCGGAGCAGCAGCGGGGAACAGATAAAGCGTGACAATTCGCACAAGGCGTCGGGGACTGTTGCAGCTCAAAAGGTGTGACTGGGAGCTCCCGGTCGCCTCGAGGCCCCGCGGCTTTGCTGGAGCTTCCTTGCCAACGAATTCGGTCGGATTGCGTGATATAGGGCTCATTTTTAAGACCCGGCGCTGGTGCGCCGGGCCTGCCTGCACGGAGGCACCTTCGTCCCATACTCTAGCGTTGAGAAGATAGAGGCTATGAATCTTGCGCTCCAGAATTGGGGTTCACCATGGCACTCGCCTTTCACGCCTGCCAGAATGGCAAAAGCATCAGACCACCACACCTGTTTGATTACGTGGAAGCGGGTTCGCGGCCAGTCATGGCTGTACTCTGCCATTTGCGCTGCAGATTTCGCCGCACCAGCTCGTGGCGCATTGGGAGTCTCCGCGGATCCGAGCCATGCACCTGGCGGCGGATCACAGCGTCGAGGTTTTCGACTATGGGCTTGGGGCCCTATTCAGAGAACAGGCAAGCAATTGAGGTCCCATTGAAATGCTCGCCTCCAGAATTTAACTTCAGTAGTACCGGCGAAGCCGCGCGGCATCGTTTTGGCGTGCATTCAATGCTCAGTCAAGGCACCTGCTCTGGAAGCCTGCTGCAACGCGAGTACCTCGCATTTCCTTGCAGCGCACGTTTTTCCCTGAAGAAGCTGCATTCCGATAGTCGCTAAGTCTCATGCCGACGTCCCAACAGCGTGAGAGGGTGCAGAGCGTCCTCCACAACGACGAGGCGCCCATGTGCCTCTCCGCCCTCTTCGGAGAGGACCGTCAAATCGCCAACGAGCCCTTCTGCCTGGACGTGCCGTTCGGGCAAGCGGCCGATGCGGACGTCGGCGACCACTGGGATTTTGGCCTCCGGGAGCTGTTCGGCGATGACACGGAGAGGAGGGGCGCGGCGCGCCCGCGGATCGCCACTGGCATCGCCTGGATAGCGGCGGCCGGCGTAGCGGTCGCTGTGCCTCTGCTCGTGTGCGCGCTGCGCGGCTGCAGGCGGGGGGGGTGATGCAGCGTGAAGCGCGGCTCGTGGTGCAGTTGTCTCGCATTGGTGCAGCAACGGCGGCATTTCGTACGGGTCTTTGGGTTGCTCGGTGCTGGGCAAGTGGCCGCCGGAGAAGGTTTTACTGAGGAAACTCTTCCCGCGTCACAAGCTCCGGCTGCCCCATTTCTTGAAACAGTTCCGGAAGCAGAAGGAATTCAGCGGTGTCCGTTTTAGAAAAATTCTCAGCACTGGTGTGCAAATTTCAGGTTTGTGTGTTTTTGGCTTCTTTCGCACGGTGCTTGCACACGGCAGAAAATTTTCTTGCCGCGGTTGCTGCGGGGCCAGGGTTTTTTGAGCAACAAACGATCAAATCAATTCAAAATCTTTTGCACTGCGCCAGTAATTCCTATGTTGTCCTAGCACTAAAACAGCATAGGGTTTGGTAGCACAATATAAAGACATTGAGTTGATAAGCCAAGGACAATCATGGTACCAGACAAGAAGATGAGAGATCTGATTACCTCCTTTCTTTTATCCATCTTGGCAACTTGTTGATTTGCACCAAAGGGAGTTTGAATTATCCATTTGAAAAATCGCAAAGATTTGCAGGTTTAAAGATCAAGCTCACTCTAGTAATTTTTCATATCATGCAGAAATCATTATATTTTCACCTAAGGGAGACACGTGGTGGTCCATTTCACTAAGAGAAAAAGGGCTAAGTAACACGTGTTCAAACGTGTACAAAGTTTAATGATTTAGGTTATTTCAAGGTGTTTTAGCCATGTAGAACACTGATGAAATGCATGCATATGTGTTTGCGAAAAGTGTTATTTGGTCCTTTTCCCCCTCGTCATTTGGAAGATAGAGATGTTTCAATCCTTTTGGACACAATTTGCAGACCACCGTAGTTGCAAAACTGTAATTACCGGCACTATAACCAGCATTTTTGTGAAGACTAATCAATCTCAATGCATCAAATTTTAACGATGAGATGAGTTTCGTAATGGGGCAATTTGATTGCAATAGTTGTGCAGCGTTGGGAACTGGTTGCTGCACGGAAAGATTGTTCGCACCTGAGACACAAGCAAACTGAACCCCCCCCACCCCCCCCACCCCGGAGCACCCGAGCAAGCAATAGGGCACGCTACATTTGGAGTTATAGCGAAATCATGATGTTCATGTCCGAAAGTGCCAAGACAAAGTCATCAAATTTATTATGTTATATACTACAGAGCATTGCAGATTGCAATTTGCAGTGCAGCATTTCGGCGAGCGAGGCGTATCCACCGTCGTTCACAGTACTTTACGTTGCATAGTTGGGAAATGGGCAGTGCATTGGTGCCAATCCCCGCATGTTACAAAAATCCAGCGCTTCAATCCAATCCCAAGTTTCGAAGTTTTGTGAGCGCTTTGGTACGTGGTCATTTCATGCGGCACCACCAGTTCAAGTTTCTACCAACCCACCCACCCGGGCCATTGCCGCTTCTTTAACACGCAATCTGAATTCCAATTTTCCTTTTATTCTACTAGATTTTCTGCATTTATGCATTAACAGATGCCGGAAATTTTGTTATGGCTGGATACGATTCAAGTTTTGATGACCAATCTCTACACGATGGGAGTGAATAATGAAAGCGAAATGTCATGGACATTGCTTTGCTCGAAAAAATGGGAATCTGGCTGCTATCGCATTGCCCTCTTCTGTGAAGAATGAGGGATGATTATCAAGTTGACCGTTCGCGTCGGTCTGCACTCGGTAGCTCCCAGGTGCGGAAAGCGAGACCCTAACCAGATGCATTACAAGATGAACGTACCAGCTGGGTAATCGTCACTGCAAACATGTCCATTCACCATTTCCCCCATTTCTCCATTTACTTGTCAACGCAACACAAACGCCATACTACATTTGAACATCGATCACCATATGTCATATAAGAGATCGTGTAATTGACACAAACTCGACTTAAGGTGGGAATATACACGAAACGCCGTTTATCCAAAGCAGACAACTCCCCCCCACCCACCCACCCACTCACCCCCACCCCCACCCACCTCCCCCGACCCCCACCCACCCACCGCTCAAACCTGAATTAAACCCCAGAATACGCCAATAGACAGCCATTGGGGCTGGCCCAATCACCAGCAATGGCCTTTTTCACCTTGTTTTCCAGGTTGCTTGTATTCCTTTAAAACATCTCGAAATTACTTAGCGCTGTTAGGTAAGGTTGCTGAGTTATCCTCGCATCGACATAAAGATGGACGCTAGGGTGGGTGAGTGGGTAAGATTTGTTACAAAATAGAAAGAGAAACAGGTCATACAAAGGGGACCCCCTCCTTGGCAAGTGTATGCGAGGCTTTGTTCCATACCTTGAAAAGATGGTATAGAGCCTCCGAAGCAAAGATGAGCACACAACACAAGCAAGTCATAGGCAAGAATGTCATGCACTCGGGGCCCCCGTATGAAAGGTAGAGAATGTGCGGAATGTCAAGTGTAATGTAAGGCCTCCAAGGACCTGCACATACACGCAAGACCCAGCCACCCGATATTCAACACCCGACAATGTCCCAAAGAAAAGCTCCCGGCATCCTCGGACGACCCTATACGTCCCGTTACAAGACCAACATATATTCTTTTTTCACCAGCATCAGTGGAAAAATATAAGAAAAACATGAACAATCAGCATATCCCGAAAACCCTCCAAAAGCCCAAAGTACCAAGCCCCGCAAAGTGCCCCAGACCCTACGAACCGTGCAAGAGACCCAACCAATCATCCAAAGGCCCCAACGGACCAACCGCGAGCAGACCATCACTGGTGCTCAGCTGACCGAAATGCCTGAAGGAACTGAGCAAGAAGCCGTCGGCCTGGCCCCAGTATGTGCTCCCATGTCTAATCATGGACGCCCTGATTCTCTGCTTAGACCATCGAACGTAGCCGCTGGCGAAGCACAGTGAAGCGAGGACACTGGAGAAGATGATGCTCACGGCCATCGACCATCGCCTCACACCACTGACAATGGCAGTCACCCCGACGCCCGAAACGGTGCAAATATGCCCCAGTGCGATAGTGTACTGATATGAACTGTGACAAAGCAGCCATCCAACGCAATTCACGACTAAAGTGGCGAAGAGCCACATGTGAGAAGATCTCCTCATATCCAACACGCCGCTGACGATTTGTCTCCCGCTCAGCAAGAGCCCAAAGAACTGCTTTGAGGCTGGCCCTGCAGGGCGGGCAACCTCACCACCATGGGAAAGAATGCCGTCCTGTGCTGCTGCCCGGGCCGCAACATATGCCAAGGTGTTCCCCCGCACGCCAGCATGACTTTGGGAGTCCACCAAAGCCGGATATCAACTCCACGGTCATGAAGGCGGGCAAGGGCATCACGCGTAGCAAGTGCCAACTCCAGAGAGTGGAGGGTGCGCCGGAACCCCCTGAGGGCCGACTCAAGGCCGGGACACCAGGGCATGGGGGGCGGGAGGGGAACTTCTGGGTTCAACGTCAAATTGACGCTAAGCGTACCGAAATCAACATAGTCTCTTCCCTTATTGATTGTCCTTTCGCTCTCCCAATTATGATGAATGATGAAAGCATAACCGCGTACATTATGTAAATTCAGACCACCTCCATACTAAATGCATATCCAGGTAAACACATAGCATACAACTCCCAATTTTGCTCGAGCACGTCTGCTTCCATGGTCTGTTCATTAATGGAAACGAAGATGCAGCGCCAAATTTCTCCTTTGCAGCATCTGCGCATAATCAGCAAGTAGGAAATCCGCCTCATCTACTTGATATCTCTGGGCCACGATGGTGAAGACGACGAAGCAGTCAGTGGGCAGTGAGCAAATCCTCTGACGGCAGCTTCCCTGCCTTGATGTGCATTATGCTTCCCGAAAAAGAAAAGAAGATTTAATAATCCTGAATGATGACTAACCGTATTGAATAGCGAATAAACAAACGCATACCAGGAAGGCTTACCGACCCAGCTGATATGCGCATCCACGCTACACCTCGTTCCGTCCGACCCTCCCCCACTCTCCCCCCACTGATCCATCCCATCGATGCCAGCGCCCGAGGCCAGTTCCCCAGGGGCGGCACCCCGCGGCCGACCACACCTGGGGAGGACCATCCCAGATCTCCCCACCTTGGCTATCCAGGATCCACCCGAACAGAGCCGGGATCCGCCCCGACACAGATGCACCTGGCCGGTACCACGCGGTGGTCGTCCTGCCGTATGGGATGCCAGGGATGAGGTGCACGCTGTTCTGGAAGCGGAGGGGGAGGATTTCGAGGGCCAGCACCTTCGTGTGCATCGGTGGTCGTTTGATTTACCTGGTGGCAACAGTTGCCATTATAATCAAGGGCATCAGTAAGTAACAGTAGTGGCAAAATTAATTACATACGATGGCCGCCATCAGCCATCCATTGCCATCAGGATCGTGATCATTGTAGACGCAATAGCGGAAGCTTGATTATGAGGATGATGTGATGATGTTGTGCTATTGAACGTTTGCCACCCACGTTTTCCAAAGTGCGTAGGGACACGCTCACACAGCGCCAGCATCGCCAGGTCTTGATTCCGAGGCACGCGGGCATCCCAGCACGCCACGACCATTCGATATGAACACACCAATGTCCTACCATCAAAATCAAACCTGCTACAAAATTCTGCAACCAGAAACTCAATCAAAACCGGATTGCCCTCTTCAGTTTTGCTTTGGTGCTCAGGGTCACACGGACTGCTGACGAGGCCTCGCGCTGGCGCATGGATCGGGCTAGTGGCCGGCAGCCCTCTCCAAGCACCGTCGCGGGACCGCGCCAGAGCTTCGCGTCGGTCCCCGGGTGCCGCAACCACACATCCGCAGGGCCGACTAGCCCCGTCCACCCCCCACTCCACCCCACCCCGAACCAGCCGCCTTGAAGCTTGTACGCTGCCGGCCCGATAGAGGCGGGGCATAAAAGCCGTGAGCTACCCTAAGGCAGACCACGGTATGCCTTGTTCGGCGGCAGTTCGAAGGCGCTGGCAAGCGCACGGGAGTGCAGGAAGGGGTCGGGAGTGAGACTGGCCAATATTGGGCAGTCTCACTCTCGACGCCGTCCTCCACTCCCAGGCTTGGTTTTTACGCCTTAAAAACTGATCGTATTTACGTTTTACGCGTAAAAATAGTTTCTATGTTTTTACGCGTAAAAATGCGTAAAAATACGTAAATACAACGTGAAAACTGCCCGGTGTACATAAGGACAGTACATGCAGACTTGCGGAGTCCGGAGACTGGAAGCCAGACGTCCTGGAAGGGGCAGAAAACGAGTCTTTGTTAAACACCATCATCGCCCTTGCCAAGGGCAAGTTGTACATTGTGTTGCCGGTGCTGTAGATGGCGAATGACTGATCATTGTAAGCAACTTTCCTCGTGCAACCTGGGTGTCCCAGGGAGCCGTAAAAACGTAAAAATAGCCGTAAAAATAGGACCTTTTGCAAATTTACGTTTTTACCCGTAAAACGTAAAAGCAAAAACGTAAACGTAAACGTAAAAACCAAGGGAGTGGACCACTCCCATGCGCCCGCCAGCGCCTTCACAACGCTTCCGACCACGCGCTCCGAGGAACGCGCAGGCGCTCACCACAGTAGCAAAAAAGGACCAAATTAGCACTTTCTGCGAAAACACATGTATGCATTTCATCAGTGTTCTGCATGCCGAACACACCGAGATAACCCAAACCCGTAAATTTTGTACACGTTTGAACACATTTTATTTGGCCCTTTTGTTCCTAGTGTAGCGGTCCAAGAAAACCTTGCCTAGGTGTGCAACAACAAGGGCTCATATTGGAGAATTCAAACACATTCAAGTTTCACTCAAAGTATTTGCTTGGGGAAGACTTTAAAAAACTTGCGTTTTATAGTTGCCTAATGTGGCATTTTTTCCCAAAAGACGCTGCATTTCGTCAACCATCAATTGTCAGTACATGTGTACCACTGCCAGCAGCTCGAACCGGTACAGAGCATTACAGGCGACGGCAAGACGCACATATGCCACTCTCTTTGGCGAGGGCCACCAAATTGCCCGCGAGTCCTTCTGCCTGGACGTCCTATTCGGTGAAGCCATAGATGTCGATGTCGACGACCACCGGGCCCTGGTCCTTAAAGTCCACTGCGCCAGTCCAGGGACGCCTCACGCCCCTCTTGCCTGTGCCATTGTCGAACAGTTCCCACTGGCCGAAGTCCAGGGCACAAATTTGTGCCAGTGCTGGTCTGGACGCTGCGGGGCTGCTCGTGGGCGGGCTTCTTTCGCATCGAGCGGCTCGTCACGCAATGAATTTGCACGCATGGATGGGGCGAATCGCGTCATTTGCGGCGGTGTTGGATTGGTTTGATGGGATTCTAGATGACATGGTTCCAGCTTGTCCATGTGGCTAAAATGCGCATCTTCCACGCACTGTTGTTCTAGTGCCGGTTGTACAGGTGCTGACGTTGGTGCGCTGACTACGGGGGGAGGTTTATTGAGGGAACTCTACCCGAGCCACAGTCCTAGGCTTTCCCGACTTTTGGTATATTGGGAACACAGTAGAAATGTTGCATGTTTTGGTGGATGAATTACCATGAACGGCATCCAATCACAGTTTGAGTTTTATGTTTTTGCAGCCTGCTGAAATGCGGCATAAAATTCCCTTTCCAGGGCTTGGGGGGTCATTGGTCGATTGGAAGGACGGCAAAAAACTTTATGCTGAAATGCAAAAGACTTGAAGTTGATGAGCCATGAGCAATCATGGTCTGGGCCAGGAAATATCTGAAGGCTCGCTACCTTGTATCTATCTCGAGTACTCCTTGATATGTGCCAAAGCGATATGATAATTAGCCATATGATAATCAACAGAACATGTAGTTATATTTTTTATAAACATGAATCAATCAGAATACACCAAATTTAAAGTAGTAAAGTGAATTTTCAGCACGGGACGAATTGCTGGCAATTGGTGTGCAGTACTGGGAATTGCATGTTGCACAGAGATATCGGCCGCATCTCAGGTGCGAACAAAGTGATTTATCCTCCGGTATACTTGCACTAGCTACGGGGCCCCTCCAGTTGAGTTAACGTTTTATTAAGTTGTCCTGTTGCTATTTTATGACTTTGACTTGAAAATCTCGGAAAAATACACCACGGGTTTGCTACAACGTTGTAGATAAAGCGTGGTGTATTTGTCCGAAACTGCAAAGCCAATGTCCTCAAATGCACCGTGAACTGAAGTACAGAATACTTGAGCACAGTATTTCACCAACCACGCCCTATCCACCGTATTCTAAAGTAGTGTGCGTTGTTTGTTAGTTAAATATGCATAGCATTAGGGGAAAATCCTCCTGGCTGAAAAATGGTTTCTCGACGGTTTATTCAAATCCTGTGTTTGGGAGTTTGCTTGAGCGCTTTGGCACGTGGTCGTTGCATAACTCACCGGAAGTTAATACTTCTAAGAAATCATCATCGTGATAAGCAACCCTAATTTCATCCTTAATATCCCTAATAACATCCTTGATAAGCAACCATAATTTCCAATATTTATGATATTGAGTACTATTTTGGCTGTTCATGCAAATTAGGTAATAGCCGAATCGCCCGCACATGTCTGCAAGGGGAATGGCGAAATCTATTTTGTGCCATGTATCAACCAATTTTGATCGCAGATCGACGAGCCCTGCCGCGCGGCACGACGGAAGCGGATGCTGTTGTGCCCGGCGGGGAGGGGTGAGAGGGACGGACCTATGGGAACGCGAGCAGCAGGAGCTGTTTTTTGCATCAGTTGGAAACGCGACTATTGCGATGCCATGTGGCATTAATCGATGCCACCGCAGATGCTTTTTGTGCCATCGCAATCACTGTGATGCCAACACTTAGGTTCAAAATGGCGTTGCAGTCGGCATCGCGAGAAGTTGTTTTCCACCAGTGTGGGGTCTTGGGCGTTGCAGAAGGGTGGGGATGGCTGGGGGGCGGCGAGGCAAAGGAGCTGTCCCAGGGTGTATGCCCGGATTGCCTGAAGGGTGGCAGGAAGCTTCCTCATGATAGAGACAATGCAACGCGTGGCCGTGCCGCGGGTATGCGGGGAGAGTCTGAAGCTGGAATCAGGGTAAATTACCCTGATTAAATATGTACATTAAATATATATAAATATATAAATATAAATATAAATAAATACAAAAGATAAATAAATAAATATAAATAAATAAATATAAATATATATATATATATATATATATATATATATATATATATATGTACATTAATGGTACATTAAATGTGACTAGGGATCGTTGCTGCCGGCTCTGAAAAGTTCAGTGGCGTCGTTCCGTTCTCGGGATCTGGGAGAAAGACTGCTGGAAATCTGTGATTCAGGGAGTGCAGCACGCAGATGCTCGCACGCTGGTAATGGTTATGGGGTTTTATAATCATGGGCATACTGCAGCAATCGTGGGTTGCAATCACAGTGTGATCCGCGCTGCGCCGTGCCGATGCTAACCTGGCAGGAAAGATAGGAGATGTATCTCTGTGTTCAAGCGAATCGAGGTACGTAAGTACATCAAAAACACGGAAATTCAAAAATCGAAAAGACATTATGAAGAATATGTATCGAAGCACACACGTCTTCGTTGGGCTGAACTATGCGGCGAGAGATAATATTGCCTCACAATGGCATGGATTTGAATACGTGAAACAGCATGAATGATTTCTTTTTTGAAGTCCGTTGCGATTGCATTTGCCAAAAACATGGCAAAGCAAGCCCTGTCACCAAGCTGGCGAAGTCGGGCAGTGTTCTCAGAAAGCAGCATGCAATCCAGTCCGGTGTGCCATAGGACCAAAGGAGCACGAATGATTTCAGGCTACAATGTTAGCCAAGATCAAGTGCCATATTGCGTTTGTCGTGTTTTCTTCGAAATTGAACAAGTATATGATTCTGAGAATGTTGGAACGTTAGCTTTAACGTTAACATACGTTGAAACATTTCAACGTATGTTATCTGGGAGCCTGTATCTTTCGAGAACCACCTCAATAGATGCCTGAATTGATATTGAGAATTCTACACACTACAGAAAACTGACCCATCAGTGTGTCGAAATTGATTTATGCGATCACTACATTGCTATCGCGACAAAATGAGAGAATTGCCATACATTCGTACCGACCGCACAGAACAATCGCACGAAACAAAACCGAGTCCGCCTGATTGTCTTTCCTCTTTCACCATCGCCTCTAAAAACAACCAAGGTGCCGTTTGGAGCATGTCCTAAGACATGATATTATCGTCATACTATTGTACTAATACATTACTATACGTTACTGTTGGTACTATATATATACGGTTGCATCATACGGTTCTTTGAGTACCAAAGCATCTGCTTTGTGGGCCTATTCCCCGGTCTCCAGGACAATGCTCTTGCAATGTGGAACCAACGGCTGGCTGAAGCCATGCCATGAATTGCCGCCAATCTGGGGGCGACACAGCGCATTTAATAGGTGGCGAGAAGTAACCGTCCCAAAGGGCTATGTAGCCAATCTGGCGGTCTCTTATGTGGCATGCTACCTGCCAGGAGCAGATCACTCTGAAAGCTGCCTTCTCCGCAGCCAGCCATGGCTATGCTGGGAACCGCCGAACAGGAGGGGTCGGAAATGAGACGCTTGCAAAAGCGCCAGTCCACCTAGGAACCTGAGAAGAGCTCTGCCCCACTGTCTCCATTACCCAAATGCCACTTAGCGGCGCCCCTTTACCGACCCATTTGTCGGCAGCGTGAAAAAAGACACAAACACAAAACTAAAAGCTCACGCCTAATCAATGGTTGTTCTGGACAAGAACATTTCAGTATTTCTACTGAGTTCTGAATTAAGAAAAAAATGCGAGATCCGGGGCTCGAGCCGCGGGAAGAACTTCCTCAATGGAACCGATCGCCACTCGCCCCACCACCGGCCCCCACATTCCCAGCACTGAAACGGCAATGCGTGGAAGACACTGCCAAGTTGCAAACCATCTCATTCACTAACTGATTAGGCAAATCCAAAGCCTGGATTAACCTCCATCCACGCCGCATCCGCGGATGCGGATTCACCGCATCACGATCCGTTTGATGTTGCGATAGCCCGCCCGCGTGCAGTCTCGGATGGTCCAGAAGAAAAGCGGCACGGCGACCGCGGCGCCGGTTGCGGCCATCCAAGCGACTTCGGTGGCGGTCCAGGGTCGCTTCGCGGCCGCGTCCTCCGCGCCGTCGTTGAACAGCTCGCTCAGCCCAAACTCCATGACCCAGTCGTCGTCGATGTCCGGATAGGGAGCCTCCCCAAACAGGACGTCCAGCCCGAAGGACTCGCTGTCCTGGCGGTCCTCGTCGAACAGGATGTCAAGGCCCATGGGCGCCTTGTCATCGGCGATGAGGCTCTTTGTCGGCTGGCGCTGCTTGCAAGGGTGCACATTGATGTGGCAGTTATTACTTATAGGATGCAGCTTTCAGGGGAATATGGCGCAACACACATGCATGAAGTACAAATTCCTGTGCCGCGTTTCCACAAGCACGGCTTTTGGACGAACGTTGAATTTGTTTTGATTTGCTCGAATTCAAGCTTGCTTGTTGCACATAAAAGCGTTGCCGCGGCGGCGTCCTTGATGCAGGTGATATTTGTTTGCCAGGGCGCGCTATGTGCAAAAGGTACAAGATCTTGCTTTTCCAGCGATTCATGTGGGCATTGAACAATTGATATAGTACTGAACTGCACCCAATCATCATTGATTATCTCAAAATGAATAGGAGCAGGACAGCCGCGTTTCGCATTTTTTTGTATTTTATACCCTGTAAACAGTGGGAATAGAGTGACGCAACACCTGTGCAGGAGAAAAAAAAGACTCCCAAATTAACAATGGCAGATGGATATGGTACACGGAAATTTATTGCAATGATCTACTTCACTGTCACAATGCAATGGATTTCCAACCAATAAAAGCAGAAGCGAATATGATGGTGAAGAAGAATAGCTCTCGCACATTTCTAAAGAATAATTACTACTCAAAACTATCTTTAGCACAAAAATTAATTACAAAATTACCACCCACAGTTGTCTGGGTGCACAGTGGTGACTGTGAGTCATTATCACATTTCTTTTAGATTTATTTTCCGGAACTTGCACTGCAATCGTATGTAGGTCTGAAAAGCTAAAAGAAAAAAAGAAGCGCAGCAAAATGTCAATCTAATAACTTGCATGCAAATGTTGTTTGGAACTCTGGGATCATCTCCGAAACTACACGTAAAACGACTTGACCTATTTTTTCCGGGCCTTGCCCTGCCATGAGACGTGTGCTGCATGGCCAATGCAAACTGCTGACATAAGAAAAACAAGGATCGGAATGACCTAGCAGAAGGGAATTTAATTTGCTTACCTCCTCCTTGAAAAGATTCTGCAGACCGAAATCAAAAACGTCGATCACGTCTTCGGTGACCGTATGAACTGCACGGATCCTCGGAGACGCCGCATTTTCCAGCCGATGTGGCGATATCTGCAAAATAGGCTCATGCCTCCATTCAGTTCCTAATCAGCACCTGTCAGGACCCGCTTCTCCGTATTTTAATGTTTGATTTTGCGTCGACAATTTTGTGTGTTGATCACTAAGGGCAGCAAATTATTGTCAAATGATTGAAATTCATTTGGGCGTTCCTCTGGTTTCGATGAGGCAGTTTGAATTTGCGTGCATTGGTTTAAAAAATTCCCGGCATCAATTTTAGGTTCATGTGTATGCACATGCCGCAATTCGTAGTCTGTGGTGCATGATGAAAGAGTGCGTGTGGCCGGATCCAGACCCAGGAAAGAGTTCACGGTTCCAAAGCACATATTATCAACTCGTCTTCAAGCATGTATGGGCAGCAAAGCATACTAAAGCTAATTCAGATTTGTTTGGCTTTGCGGATTTTTGCAGTCCATGTACGTTAAAGACAAGGAGGGACCATTTGTTTCGTATCCGTGCACTCTTCATAGCGGAGGCTGTACAGACCCCACATCACTCAAATCCAGATCCCTGGTCGGCATTTGGAAGTTCCAATTCCGTAACCTCACCATACATGATGCTTGCAATCATGGCGCTGAAAATTCTAAAACATGTCTAATGTATTAATACATATGTAATTTCTTACACAGTCCGTTTTCTTCTAAATCATGCCCGTTGAATGTGATCCATTGTACCACACCGCACACTGTCAATTTGTGATAGCTGCAGCTCGTCACTGATTGAACAAGAACTCGAAATGGTGGACTGATTGGTTTGAATGCTTGTACTATATGCGTTGTGTGTTTGCAAATCCAAGCGCTGCAGGCCGGTTCTGGGAATGCATGTAAAAGAGCAGTGGAGCGTTATATATTCGTGGGCGTACAGCTCTCAACTCGTTGCCTCGAGCACGTTTCAATGTCGAGACCACACACAACTTGTCGTGGTTAGAGTGCTCCATACAACGAGTGCATCGATGCAGGTATGCGCAGCGAACGAGAACCACGTATAAATAGTACTGAAGTTTTATTCAATACTGCCAATTTCGACAGAAGTGTGAAGTAAGAAAACTAAGCACCCCGCGGCACCCGTTGCCTCCCAGTCACACCGTTGCAACTGGGAGGCAACGGGCGCCGCGGGGCGCTTGGGCTTCCATACTTCACACTTCTGTTGAAAGGTACTTCAAGGGTTACCTTTTGAGCTGGAGCAGCAGCGCGACTCCCCGACGCCCTGTGCGAATGGTTCCTCCTCACACTCTTGCCGCTGTTCGTCCTCTTGTGTTTACGTCCTGCATTTGCGGCACACTACATGTGCAGCACATGTTTGGAAGTTTGACCTGATCCAATTGCATTAACTGCCCCCCATCTCCTCGGAATGGTACATTCTGATGGGACATGCATTGCGGGTATAGCATGGACGATGACATGCACATTTTGCCGTAACACCATGTGTAGGAGATCTTCTTTATCTTTACATCTTCTGAGGTGAGTAAACAACATCTTCTCTTTCTCTTCATCAACGCCAATAAACAGTCTAGATTGGGACAACTTTTACATGTGTCCCATCGTGTGATCAATGCAATGGCCCCAACAGTGGCTCCTGAATCGGCGGCTTCATACAATTTTCATTCGTGGTTAAAATTTAGCGCAAGATTAGGGCCCATTCTAACACAATTTAAGCATGGTTAGATCCCCGCGACATGGACAATGGTTTTGCCATTGAAACGAATGCCCCTCAGCTGGCCAGCCGAATTGGCCAACTGAGGGGCATTCGTTTCAATGGCGTATCTATTACCCCAGATATCTGGGGAAATTTTGTCAACCGCGCGTCACTCTCCACAGCCAGGGTGAGCCGTACGCCTCACACTGGCTACGAGGAGCGACACACATTCTTAAACGATTTGCGTGAGTGTACCACGGGCACGGCACTCACCTCCCCTGTGCCTGCGTCCGATGCTGCGGTGCCCATGGTGAGCGGAAGGCATCCCTGCGACACGCCACCGCAGAGCACAAGCTCGGATGGGGACGCCGAATCAACGCACGTGGATGAGCCGCGTCCGCGGCAGTCGAAGTGCGCGCCCATTTTCGGGGGAGCTCGGCGGCTCGAGAGGCCCCCACAGCCCCAGGCGTGCCTACCGCTTGCGCGTTTCGCCGTTCGAGAAAGAGCAGCCGCGGCCGCGAAGCGCCGCCAAGGGGACGGTGCGCAGATGCGCGCACGGACGCGATTGCTATATAGCCATATGTAGCCGTATGTAGCCATGTATAGCCATATATGGTCCGATACGCTCAAGCTTGCATGCGAGCGCTGTCTCGCAATCGAGGGCTCGAGCATGTCGAGCCATGACAATCTTCGTACAGGCGGCAAGATCTGTGCAGAGATTGGCCCATCACACATTCGTCACGCCCTCCGGCCTACTATCCGGCCAATCCGGCCGACGGGACCCTCCTCCGGTTTGGAGTCAGGCACCGCGCCCGTTCCGCCCAACGCACCAAGCCTGAAGTTGCCGCAATCCAGTTCGTCTGCGCCGCCGACAACAGAAATCCCCCCTACCCCCACACCCACCCACACTTTTCCGCAGGGCCGACAGGCCGCCGGCGCGCTGCTCCCCACCCCCCCGCTTGGGAGCCCATGCCGCCACTGTCTGAACCAAGGCAGATTCTCATCGCGTCGACGGAGGCTGAAGTCAACAGCCGTTGCGAACACGGCGATCCCAACAGCCGCAGCGCTTGAGCGGAGACGGGAACCGCCACCAGCGTCGCCAGCGCCGATCGGCGGCCCCGGTGAAATTCCACCCATCGGACATCCCCGCGGGTTGGACACCGGCCGGCGATGGGCACTCACCAAGGCTGGCGCTCGGGGGTTGCTCTTAGCGCTTTGCAGGCGGCGGTTCGAAGGCTCTGTAGGGCGCTGCGGTGTCGAGGACGGTGTCGAGGGAGTGAGACTGGTCTGCCTGGGGTAGCCTGTGGCTTATCCCCGGCCTCGCGGCGTCCAAGGTACGGCGGTTCTTCCGAGTGGGCGGTGCACGGGGAGGAGACAGGTCCAGCCGACGTGGCGGCGGTGTACGGCGACCAACTCGCAGGTCCGCCGTTCGGCCCTGCCCATGTGGATGTGTGGCTTCAGGGTGGCGACGCGTGCCCCTGGTACCATGACGGTGCTCGGACAGGCGTCTGCCCAATCGCCCGGTCTTTGTGCCGACGGCGCCAGCCTTGTCAGCAGTCGGTGTGTCCTGAAGGCCGAATCCAAACATAGTCAGGTTTTGATTGAGCTCTGGTTTCAGGCTTGATTGTAGGCGTTGATTGACACGGGGATGCCGGTATATTCTCCTCGGACGGCTTGTGGCGAATCGGGACGCCTGCCTGTCTCGGGATCCAGAACCCGGTGATGCAGACGCTGTGCAAATGCGTCCCGATGCATTTTGTAAAACGCGAGCAG